>JARVZY010003641.1:0-44849 GCA_030686995.1 Artemisia argyi | reverse complement strand
TTTACAGATTTCCTGGAGTTTATAAAACTAAATAATTAACAAGAACTTAAAGACTCCGTTAGAAAAACAAAACTCACAAAATTTCCTGAATTTTACACATGACGCCGTCAGGAGTTAACTCATGACGCCGTCAGAAGTGACCTGCATAAATCTTTTCGTTAAGTTTCCGGAAAATTTCTAGAAAAACTTATGTCCTATTTCCTAGAAAATCCTGCAAAACATCATTATTACTCGATACAAGCATTTGACTCTAACAAATACTAATATACATGTTCATTTAATATTGTGGAGAATCATGATCAATTTCGTTCTTATAAACAAATTTGGGGTTTCCCCTTACACTTAGCTTTTGCAAAATACCTTTATATGAAGTTAAGACGAAGTTAAACAACAAAATAAAGCATTTTCACAATTTAGTTTGAAACATGATCTACCAACAATAAAAATAAAGCATGCATACGGAAACAAATAAAAATGAAAAGTTAAACAACCATGAAATTAAAATCCTACATGCATCATAACGAAAATAAATAAGAAGTATCCCAAGGCCAACAGAGGCCATATCCAAAATTATTACAAGACAAATTGTTTAGAGAGTACAACCACAAATAAATTGTTCAAAGATCATAAAACAACATAACAAATCACTGGGGAGGGGGACCATAACGGTAATCATAGCCAGGAGGGAGGTGCCCGGTGTAACTGTAGGGAAGGTAGTCCATCTCGCGTCCAGGGAATGGGTCTATCTGCAGCTGAGGCTCAATGTGATCACGGGGTCGAAAGATGCTGCATCTGGCTGATTGTGTGATCATACATCCAGTCAAATCTCTGGTCAGTGGTAGCTCGCCATGCGTCCACCTAACCCATCCACGCCCCTTGATGCGCCTGCCAATCTCCCCGACCCATGTGTCGATAATAGTCTGCAGACCCAACCTCATAATCCTCATAATGCGGCTGCTGAGGTACACCATCATCATCATCCTCATCATCCTCAGCACCCGCCGGTCCTCCCGCAACATACCAAGTAAAGGACCCATCCCCCAGCTCCATCACAATACTCATCTGCTTGAGGGACTTGGCCCTCACCACCCTACATGCCCCACAGTCGCTCAGGTACCCCATAATCTCCGGAACAAGGATCCTATAGGAACGAGCCAGGCGGGTCACAAACATCCCCCCATATACCTTGTCGCTATCCCTCTCCCCCACACTAATCTTCAAATAACTCGCTACCCAGAATGGGATGTTACAGTATACATCCGCTGAAAACATGGTGTAAAGGTAGAAAAGATCTGAAGCAGTGACACGGTGAGTAGTGCCATGGCGTCCCGACAAACTGTAGGTGATGCATCTGTGGGCTAACCTGATCATAGGGTCCCTAATGGAGGCCGCCCCAATGGTTGAGGTATAAACCCCATTCCCAATACTCGCCCAGAACATGGAACACCTCAACTCATTCCTCATTGTCTCCCCATTCATCAACCTCTGCATAAAACCACCCTGAACAGCCTCTTCCCGAGTATACAAGCCTAATCTCCACCCAAATTCAGTAATCGAGCATGAACTAAGCTCTCCCCCCAGCCTAAAATAAATGGTGGTACCTCCCATATCAGTCTTAGCCTCAGTCAAATCGAAGTGAAAAGTAGCAAAGAACTCCCTTACCAACTCACTATAAACAGTCTCCCTCATCCTAAACAATCTTTCCCATTGAGGACCCGTAAATGTATCAGTATGGATCCTCCCAAGGAAAGCACCCTCAAGGCCCTGGGACCTCAAAAAGTCCCAATCAATCACTGCCCCTACATCAATATGGTGAGAGAGTAGTTCCGCATATTTGGTTATGGAAGCGTCATTATCCAACTCACTCCAACTATGAACCATATCACCAAAGTTCACACGTTGGGACCTTGATGAACTCCCTTGGTGTTGGCGGGTACGCTTACTCATTTTCCTGGAAAAAGAGGGAATGGAATGGAAGTGGTTAGAATAAGATTTTTCTGAAGTTAAGCTGTCAGACCCATCTGACGCCGTCAGGAAATAGAACCTGACGCCGTCAGGAGATAGAACCTGACGCCATCATACCCAACAAAAATTTAACCATGAAATTACGAGGGAAAAATCAATTTTCAAATTCCAAGTCCATGACCCAAACACCCCATTTTTCAGAAAACATGGGTGGGGGATCAAAAAAAATCCATGGCATGAAAGATTTTTCCGCAATTGACTCATGATTCATATCATCCACAATTACCTAACACTTAAATCATGATTACAAAACACCCCTAGAAGGGCATTATGAGTTCTAAGGATGGATCAATATTAGGGTTTCGGATGAAGGGGGTTTTCAAAATTGGTAGGTCCTAAGGGTAATTGAACGAATAGGGATGAAGAAAAGTTACTTACCACGTGGAAATTGGTCACGAAAGATGTCGGATTTGACCTTGAAGATCCGGAGGTGGAGTAGCACTTGGGTATATTTTGTGGGGTATCTGTTGAAAGTGATGGAAATGGGGTTAATATTGCTGAGAATGCGAGGTGATGAAGTCAAGAGTAAAATCTGACGCCGTCAGATGCCCGTTTTATGAGTACTTAATGACAATTTCAAATTCAGTCCCTGCACTATTGTAGATAGCCAATCAAAGGTATGAACTATGAGTAGCTATTCCAGTTAGTGAAGTCCCCAGGGTCAAACATTTTGTTACTGCCACGAAGTGAGGTGTGGTTATGAATAGGGCTGGTCAGAATTCCACTTAGGTCGCGATCTTCGTATTGGTAAACAGTGGGTACGGGGAGGAGTCGTTCCATAGAGGTTTCTGAAGCTGTGGTGTTTTTGAGGTGCAACCTCTTCACACCGGGTTTAAAACCGAAGGAACGTTTCTTATGAAAATTGGGAGCGTGACTTGCAAACTTCCCACAAAGATGTTGTGAAATTGCAAGTTCTTTTCTTCTTGAGAACGCTCATAGAAGTGAGGGGTAATTGAAGGTGAAGAACTTGGAGGGGTTTTTTTATTGTCCTCATCGTCACACACCAAAGGGGTTGGGAGTTCAAAGATTTTTTTGATTTTTCTCGGTGTGGATTCTTCCCCAATCTTCTCCTTAATTCTTGATATAAATTCGTCAGCTAAGTCCATAAAAGCATTACGAATGCTTTCCATGTGAGTTTCTAGGTGCTGAATCTGTTTCTCCTGGTTATTCATGAAGGTTATCATTATTCCCTCAAACTCCTCTTGTCGGGAACGTTCAGGAAAATTGTATTTGCTAATTGCACTCACATGTCTATTAGGACTCATTGTGGCCTTAGCTGCAGGCATTTCAGCCCTCATCAGGCCCTCAACCTGCCTCTCGATATTCTCCAATAACTATTCTTGGGTAGCGTTTACATAATCAAGATTCCCTTCTTTTGAAAACATCGGATCTTCCCATCCTTCTTCTTCGTATTGTGCTAACCCCTCAAGAACTTCCCAGCATTTATCAATGCTAAATCTGTTTAGTCTGCCATTGGCAGCGTAATCTACGGCCCTTCTCGTTTGATAATTAACCTTATCGTAGAAGATTTTAATTTGGAGCCATGGTTCTATGCCATGATGAGCGACTTTTTGGAGTAAGTCCTTGAAACGAGTCTATGATTCATAGAATGTTTCACCTTGACGTTGTTGGAACATCAATATATCATTTCTAAGCTTGGTAGTTCTCCCCGGTGGGAAAAATTGAGCAAGGAAACGAGTGGTGAGATCATCCCATGAGGTGATGGATCCCGCGGGTAAACGTTCAAGCCATTGACTAGCTTGATCACGTAGAGAGAATTGGAATAGGCGTAATCGGGTCGACTCTCTAGTTGCAACATCAAGGTCTATGGAATCTATGATTTTAAAGAAGTCCTTGAGATGTTGATTAGGATCTTCGGAACGAAGTCCATGGAATGCACATCCGCTTTGCACCAATCGGATGGTGTCGGATCGCAAGGGAGACACATTGGCTCCTTGGGCGAGCTCAATGGTGTTTCGATAGCCTTGATGGCTAGGACGGGAATACTCTCCTAAGGTTCAGGGCCTAGGAGGTTGGTTTTGTAATGGTGGGTTTTGTGGGTGGTTTTGAATTGGTGGGTTGATGGGTTCAAAAATGTTACCACCTTCCATGATGTCGGATGGTAAAGGTTACGAACAAAGACATGAAGAAATAAGATAGACTAAAGAAAACCTAAAAATAAAAACAAAATATTACTAGAAAGGAATCTAGCAAGTAGACCTAATAAAAAGAAATCCTAACCTAGACAATAACTATTCCCCGGCAACGGCGCCAAAAACTTGATGCGTGGTTTTGCAACCTTGCAAAAGGTTTTACCTCTCAAGGGATCTTGAGAAGCTTGCAATCCCCACCAGGCAGTGTACCTGATCGTTGTAGTATAGTATAGTGACAAGTACCGGGGGATTGATCGTTCAACTCAGGAATAGTGTCGCTAGGATTAGAAAGTCTCTTAAACTAAGTCTAGAGGTGAGGGATGATTATTTTTGTATTTTTATATTTTTATAAAAGCAAGTAAAATCTCGGGTTTTGAAGGAGTGGGCGGAATTAGTTGCTAGCCAACTAACCCAATTTATCTAAAGATGCAATCAAAATAAAATAACAAAAATGAAAATAAACTAATTATACTAATGTGGTGTAAACAATGATAGGAAAAGTTGTGTTTACTTAGATTTCATTACTCCCTAGATGTCTTTTACAGGTTAATTGCTTGTTATAATTGCATGGATGACGGGTCATATTCCTTAATACTAGTCGTAGGGCCGTGTGCAATATTCCCTAACTCTATAGGATCCTACTTCACTCCATGTCGAGCCGTTAGAAGCTCCTAACATGGGATCATTAGAATTCTCCTACGCATTAAATACAACCAAATATCGTAGTACACCTCCGATCATGTTTCTTAAGACGTTCAAGCAAGTTACCAATGGAAGTCTGCCAGTTTTCTTAAGCCTAACATCGAATTCAATTATCCGTAACAACTATAAACAAACAATCAACCCATAATTAACATCTAGGTTTCACTACATCTAAGCAAACACAAAGGAAATCTAGCCAAGCATGTTAAATTGAAGACAAGCGTAAGATATATTCAAACAACACATAGACATATTGAATGAATTAAAAGAGTACTTATCTCAATTAAAACATGAAAGATTCAAAGGGTTGGAACCCTTGAAATAGCTGTGAAAATCGGCCTAGGGTTTTTTCCCTCAAAGTTACACACTAATGAATAAAATTTGGAAAACTATATATAGATTTTACAAGGTGACGGCATCAAGAAGGAATCTGTGACGCCGTCAACTCGCCGCCTATGATGAAATCATACTGCCTAGATCCAATTATGACGCCGTCATGTGTAAATTTGTTCTGGGCCGTCACCAACTCTTGAACCATGACAGCCTTGGGTGACGCCGTTATGTTTTCACTAGACCGTCATGGATTTTATCCACTTCCACCTCTTGTGTTACTCTTGACGCCGTCATTAAGGAATATGTGATGCCGTCAGGTACTGTTCACAGCAAGGAAAATTAGTTTCTTCATTTTTATGCTCCAAAAACGTCCTAAATGCTTCCTTTTCCAGATTTCTCTCCAAAAGTACCTAAAATGACAAAAGGAACAATTTAGGGCAATATTTGATCAAATAAATTCGAATTCAGGCTTAAATGACCCCTTAAAAATGGTTCATTTTTCGCCTCATCAAGGCTTGTGATAATAGCGTTGAACCATGTGTAACCATTGTCAATAGTTTCATCATCGGAGATCGAAAACTTCTCATATTGTTGGATGAGTAGGTCGATCTTGCAATCCTTAACTTGTGAGTTGCCTTGATGAGTAATGATGAGTGAATGCCAAATCTCCTTGGCGGTCTTGCAAACATGTACTCTCTCGAACTCCCTTCGAGGTAGAGCATTATATATCATCATTTTTGCTTCTTGATTTTTGACAAGCTTTCTCTTCTCATCTTCTTTAAGCTCTGAGTATGGCTTCTCAACCATTAACTTGGTTTCTGGATCAAGCATCATGAAAACAAAGTCTCCATTTTGAATGATTGATGAGGCGAAAAGTGTACCGCTTTTAAGGGGTCATTTAAGCCCGAATTCGTGATTATTTGATCAATTATTGCCCTAAATCGTTCCTTTTGTCATTTTAGGTACTTTTGAGAGGAAACTCAGAAAAGAAGGCATTTTGGATGTTTTTGGAGCGTAAAAGTGAAGAAAACGGCAAAGTCTCAAAATCCTTGCTGGGAACAGTACCTGACGGCGTCAAGAGTTAATACATGACGGCGTCAAGCTTGGAAAAAGAGGTGGAAGTGGAGAATGAATGTGACGGCCCAGAACATTTTTAGTGCAATGGACCTGACGGCGTCACCTAGGCCGTCAGGGTCTAAATACACGTGACGGCCCAGAGCTCATTTCCTTCTTGACGGCGTCACATTTGGATCTAGGTAATACGATTTCTATCTTGGTGGCGAGTTGACGGCGTCACAATTTACAACATGACGCTGTCAGAGTGTAATATCTATATATATTTTTCCAATTTTTCATTGTAAAGGGTGGAACTTTAGAGGAACAAGTTGTTACAAACCCTAGGTCGAATTTCCTGCTTATTGAAGGGGTTTCAAACCCTTCTTTCTTCCATGTTTGAATAAAGATAAGTTCTTCAATAATGAATCAATATGTCTATGTATTGTTTGATTCTATCTTATGCTTGTGTTTCTTTTAACATGTTAGGCTAGGTTTTTATTGTGTTTGCTTAGATGTAGTGAAACCTAGATGTTGATTATTGGTTGATGGTTTGTTTATAATTGTTTTGGATAATTGTATTCAATGTTAGGCTTAAGAAAACTGGCAGACTTCCATTGGTAACTTGCTTGAACGTCTTAAGAAACATGATCGGAGGTGTACTACGATTTTTGATTGTATTTAATGCATAAGCGAATTCTAATGATCCCATGTTAGGAGCTTCTTAGCCGGCTCGACATAGGAGTGAAGTAGGAGCTTATAGAGTTAGGGAATATTGTACACGACCCTACGACTAATATTAAGGAATATAACCAGTCATCCATGCAATTGTAACAAGCTAATCAACCGGTAAAAGATATCTAGGGAGTAATGAAATCTAAGTAAACACATTTTCTCTCATTATTGTTTCCACCATAATTAGTTTAAGTTTATTTTATTTTATTTTGATTGCATCTTTAGTTATTTGGGTTAGTTGACTAGCAACTAATTCCACCCACTCCTTCAAAACCCGAGATTTTACTTGCTTTTATATAATATAAAAATACAAAAAGAATCTTCCCTCACCTCTAGACCTAGTTTAGTAGACTCTCTAATCCTAGCGAACACTATTCCTGAGTTGAACGATCAATCCCCCGGTACTTGTCGCTATACTATACTACAACGATCAGGTACACTGCCTGGCGGGGATTGCAAGCTTCTCAAGATCCCTTGAGAGGTAAAACCTGTTGCGAGGACGCAATCCCATACATCAAGTTTTTGGTGCCGCAGCCCGGGGAATAGTTATTCTCTAGGTTAGAATTTCTTTTTATTAGGTCTACTTACTAGATTCCTTTCTAGTAAGATTTTTATTTTATTTTTATAGGTTTCTTTAGTCTATCTTACTTCTTTGTTCCTGTGTTCGTAAACTATCTCGATGGGGAACAATGGCATTGATCGTTTGATCCCTGTCATTTCTGTTTTTCGTCGTAGAATTTTCCAACCACCCGTCCCAATTCCTGTAGTGGAAAATGAGAACCCACCTAATCTCTCACCTGACCATCACTTCAGTAACAATTCTGAAATGGAGGAGTCTGACCATGATGACGACCATAGGATTAGCCCTTTTTATTGTACAGACTTCGATGAGGACCTAGATGATGGTGATGTTATCAATGATGATAGGATGGATGTTGATATGAACCCTTTTAATCATGTTGATCTTTGAACTAGAATTGAAAAAGATAGCTTCTTTAACATGCAATTCCCTTGTAAGATTGGATTTAGGAGCTTTGATGCATACCTTAACTCATCTCTGCTTATGAACATAATCTCACACGCCAACTATAATAAAATCATGGTAAATGAGCTAGCATATCAGGGGAATAATATTGTTGCTAGGAACAAACCATTACACGTGTTTGTAGGGAGTTTCGTGTATATGGTTGAGTTTATTTGTATGAAAAATTTAGGAGAGTTCATTGATGAGAAGTTAGCCCAAATCATATTCGGAGAACCATTCAAACGGTTAACGAATCTTGATGAAGAACTTGAGGATGGGTTGAACACCTTTTCGGATGGGGATGAAGATTTTGTTTACCAAATGCCACGTTCACACCCTAGGTTTAAGGACCACTCAATTGAGGCATGCAATAGAATTCCCCCAATTAATTTGTCGAGTGAGAATGATAAAAGGAAAGGACTTAAATATCCCCATGAAAAGAATAAATGATATTATCATGGATGTTTAGAGTTAAGTGATGATTATAAGAGAGATGAAACAACGATTAGATGGCTCACACTTGGTTATGTGAGCGTTAGTGACACTAGGCAGCCCGTGACCTTGAGTCTAGCTACAAGACTAGTTAAATAAAGAAAAGCGCTTCTTGGGAGGCAACCCAAGTTTTACTTGTTTTATTTGTTTGATTTTATTTGTTTCCGTATGCGTGTTTTATTTTTATTGTTGGTAAATCATGTTTCAAGGTAAATTGTGAAAATGCTTTATTTTGTTTTTAACTTCGTCTTAATTGTATATAAAGGTATTTTGCAAAAGCTAAGTGTAAGGGGAGACCCAAATTTGTTTATAAGAACAAAAATGAGCATAATTTACTACAATATTAAATGAGCATGTATATTAGTATTTGTTAGAGTCAAATATTTGTATCGAGTCATAATGATGTTTTGCAGGATTTTCCAGGAAATAAGGCATAAGTTTTTCCAGAAATTTTCCGAAAACTTAACAAAAGATTTTTCCAGGAACATTCTGACGGCGTCAGGAGTTACAACTTGACGGCGTCAGGTACTAAAATTCTGAAAAATTTTGCGAGTTTCGTTTAAACCGGATACTTAAATTTTTTGTTGATTCTTTAGTTTTATAAACTCCAGGAAATCTGCAAACATTCATTCCACAAGCATTATATCTTAATTTGTTTTCTAGGATTATTTTTAGTATATATAGATTACCGCCGATTTTACGCGAGGTTTGCCTTGATTGTTTTCTCAGGTTTAACATGTTATATGGGACAAGAAGATGATTTATATTTCTGGAAGGAAGCTTTCAAAGTTCATTTTCTTGGAGGAAGATCTAACTTTGTTGACACACTATCCACACCGAACGAATCAGGGGAGTATTTGTTTTCATTCTTTTACCTGCTTTACTTTTACATCCTTTAATTGAACATTGGGGACAATGTTCATCCTAAGTGTAAGGGGAGGGTAAATGATGATACCTTATAGGATACAATTGCACTTGAGTTTGTTTGTTCGATAGTAGGTGTGTAATAAAACTAAGAGAAATACTTGCTAGGGCAATTTTAGCGCCAAATTTAAAATTTTTTACAACATTTAGGAGTGAAACTTTAACCTTAACAAGCGTCTCATGGATAGGAGTCGTATGACTAGCACAAAACCGTACCACTTAAAAAAATTTCCACCCAAATATGTGAGGTTCGCCTTTAGATTTGATAGGAAAAGCATTCATTATTAGTGCTTATGTGTGTACCGGTAGTATTTAGATTCTAGAACTTGCATTAGTGATGCATCCCGAGACCGCTAGTGAGACTACATTCGTGTAGTAGGATTTACTACATGATAAGAGGCATTAGGATCACCCTTGTGTTTAAACCCGTATCATAATTACTTGACCATTTAAGTCATATTACTTGACTAATAAAGTCAATTAATTTTCCCACACCTTAGCGTTGTACTCATTTTTAGTACACGATACCCCTAGTACACCCCTCCGAACCTATCTTTTTGTTTCTAACTTTAAACATTTTACTTAAAGGTGGAATTTGTTAACAATCCACCCAAATGTGCAACCAAATCGCCTTAGCCTTCCGTGTATGCACTCATCTTTAGTGCATTATTGTTACATGTTTAAACCCTTAGTTAATTATCTAATTGATTACATGGTTGCTAAGTCTAGCCATATCTTGTACATATTGTTTTGGGACGATTGGGACTCATGGGTAAAGTACTAGTGATATGGAGTAATGGGGAAGACGTCATTTATTACCCCCATATGTGCATTAATATTTAAAAGTACTCCAAGTGTTTTGATTATCTTGATTCGAGTTATTAGAGTAGTTTATTGTAAAGTATGTAAAAATTGAAGTGTAAGGGGAATGTAAATCCCCTATGATGTATTATTTTGGATGGTAGGGCAAAAGTGTATGCACACAAAAAAATCGAAAAAAGAAAAGAAAAAGAAAAGAAAAAAAAAATAGAAAAAGAAAAAAAGAAAAACATACGGACTACCATCCCGTTTCATTTTATGTTTGTTTTAAGTTTTTGTTATTTTTGATTTATTAGCTTAAGTCGAGTCGAGTCTTGGCTTAGCAACGCCATATTGTACATGTAATTAACCAAGATGATTAACTCGCCACCAGTAAATATTGCCTTTATCCAACAAAACCGTGTTTTCCATATCCCTACACTTCATGTTATAACCCTTTAAAAGACCTCTTTGATAGTTTATCCTAGGTGCTTACGCCAAGTGGTGGAGGTTTGATCCTTTCCCAAGCCTATGGTAATCTATTTGCTATGACAGGTAGTGAGAGATGTTTTCCATTTCCATATTGTGATATATACTTTATTACACCCGAGTGATGTGAGTATCTAAACACTATTTGTGAGGTGCTAGTGTATGACCTCCGTGCTTGTTTTTGGTTTTTAGTGGAACGATTATTTGTTGTAATTACTTTTATATTAGTGTTAAATGACCCCTAACTTGTATTTTGATTAGAATAAAAGCGCATTTGCTTGAGGACAAGCAAATCTCAAGTGTAAGGGTATTTGACGAGGCGAAAAGTGTACCGCTTTTAAGGGGTCATTTAAGCCCGAATTCGTGATTATTTGATAACCTATTGCCCTAAATTATTCCTTTTGTCATTTTAGGTACTTTTGAGAGGAAACTCAGAAAAGAAGGCATTTTGGATGTTTTTGGAGCGTAAAAGTGAAGAAAATGGCAAAGTCTCAAAATCCTTACTGGAAACAGTACCTGACGGCGTCAAGAGTTAATACATGATGGCGTCAAGCTTGGCAAAAGAGGTGGAAGTGGAGAATGAACGTGACGGCCCAGAACATTTTTAGTGCAATGGACCTGACGGCGTCACCTAGGCCGTCAGGGTCCAAATACACGTGACGGCCCAGAGGTCATTTCCTTCTTGACGGCGTCACATTGGATCTAGGCAATACGATTTCTATCTTGGCGGCAAGTTGACGGCGTCACAATTTACAACATGACGCCGTCAGAGTGTAATATCTATATATATTTTCCAATTTTTCATTGTAAAGGGTGGAACTTTAGAGGAACAAGTTGTTACAAACCCTAGGTCGAATTTCCTGCTTATTGAAGGGGTTTCAAACCCTTCTTTCTTCCATGTTTGAATAAAGATAAGTTCTTCAATAATCAATCAATATGTCTATGTATTGTTTGATTCTATCTTATGCTTGTCTTTCTTTTAACATGTTAGGCTAGGTTTTTATTGTGTTTGCTTAGATGTAGTGAAACCTAGATGTTGATTATTGGTTGATGGTTTGTTTATAATTATTTTGGATGATTGTATTCAATGTTAGTCTTAAGAAAACTGGCAGACTTCCATTGGTAACTTGCTTGAACGTCTTAAGAAATATGATCGGAGGTGTACTACGATTTTTGGTTGTATTTAATGCATAAGCGAATTCTAGTGATCCCATGTTAGGAGCTTCTTAGCCGGCTCGACATAGGAGCGAAGTAGGAGCTTATAGAATTAGGGAATATTGTACACGGCCCTACGACTAGTATTAAGGAATATAACCCGTCATCCATGCAATTGTAACAAGCTAATCAACCGGTAAAAGATATCTAGGGAGTAATGAAATCTAAGTAAACACATTTTCTCTCATTATTTTTTCCACCATAATTAGTTTATGTTTATGTTTATTTTATTTTGATTGCATCTTTAGTTATTTGGGTTAGTTGACTAGCAACTAATTCCGCCCACTCCTTCAAAACCAGAGATTTTACTTGCTTTCATATAATATAAAAATACAAAAGAATCTTCCCTCACCTCTAGACCTAGTTTAGTAGACTCTCTAATCCTAGCGAACACTATTCCTGAGTTGAACGATCAATCCCCCGGTACTTGTCACTATACTATACTACAATGATCGGGTACACTGCCTGGTGGGGATTGCAAGCTTCTCAAGATCCCTTGAGAGGTAAAACTTGTTGCGAGGGCGCAATCCCGCGTATCAGTGATCTCCCACAAGTCAAGATCCTTGGACCTAACATAGGTCACAAACCGGGTCTTCCAAAAACAAAAACGATCGGTTTCTAGCAAAGGTGGTCTTTGCATAGAACACCCCTCAACATAGTTCTCTTGAGCCATGGATCTAAACTCTACTTTACCAAAAAACTTTGTTAGGATTTTAGATTTTTGGAAAAGAAGTTTTTGACTTAAAACGACTTCTCGGGAAGGTTTTAACGCTAAAAAACTTGAGTAATCCTCTCTGATACCAATTGTAGAACCGTAGAGGGGGGGGGGTGAATACGGTTTCTTCGGCTTTTGGAACCTTTAATAATTTTAAGCCTTGAAGACAATCAAGGGGTCTAAGTTGGAACAACCACAATCACAATCACAACCACGAGTATATAAAGCGAGTAAAGGACACAATGATATATACTGGTTCGGGATGGGGGGGGGGGGGTTTATACCATCTGTACATCCAGTTGTGAATCCATGACACTATACAATTCACTCTAGTATAATCCTTTATGTGGACTACAAACCGTTACAATTCACTCCACCGATATTCGCCAATATCGATGCTCACAAAGAAGTAGTTACTCCCACGGTATTCCGCCCTCAGAAACCACCCTAAAGAATCTCACGATTCGACTTCACCTAAGGGTCACCAAGACCACTACAAAGACTTACCACCGGAAGTATCAAACCCTAACTAGATCCCCAATGATCCAGGCTTAGTCACCATGACACAAGACTTCCCTTACAAACAATTAAATGAATGAATAAGTGTTTGTCCAACCAAGCCCTAACCTAACCTAGAGACTCGATTGTAGCAAAAAGGCTAAAGATAAGAAGACCCTCGACACAATCACAAGAGTGGATTAAGTTCTTGTGATTCTTCCCTTGCAAGGAGATGTGTTCTCTCAAAGATGTTAATGTGTTTTACTAAGAACACAAGATATATAATTAGAGGATTAGAGATAAAGAATGTAGAGAGAAAGAATAATGGCGAGGGGTGAGGAATACAAGAGGCAAGGGGGGATATTTATAGGCCAAGACCCAAACTTGGGAAAATTTTACCGAGCCCGGCGTGTTGCCCACGCATCAACGCGTGGGTGACGCGCCAGAGACTCTGTAACATTCTTCCCAAATGTTGAGTTTTGGTCTTGTAAATACCTACCCTTGCTAAACCCCCAATTGTACTTCACACTAAACCTTAACATTAATCAATCTAAGGTTTACCAACGCAAATAGCCAATTTGGAAAATGTTTTGTGAAGTGTTTATTAGAAAACCAATTATAAAAGATAGAAAGAAAGAATAGATAATTGGGTAGGGGTAGAATGGGTATTCCTCACATGGCATAAAAGAGAGAAGAGAATATGCCATGGGTATTCCTCTATAGAGAAGGGTGTGTGAGGTTAGGTTAAGAAGTAACCATGGTTAGGTTTAGAAAGAAGTGTATAGAGATTAAACCATCGTTAGGTTAGAAGGTGAACCATGGTTAGATTAAAGGGTGTATCCAAGGGAATGTTCCATCCTTGGTGTGGTTAACAGTTAACCATGGTTTGGTGAGAATGGGTGTGTAGAGAACTAACCATAGTTGGGTTAGAAGTGAACTATGGTTGGGTTAAGAGAAGATATCCAAGGGAATATTCCTTCCTTGGAGAAGAGGGTGAGTGAAAGGTTGGGATGTGAAAGGGTGTAAGGAATATAAGGTATGAGTTGGATTGTGTAAGTGTGTAAGGGAATAAAGGTTGGGTAGTGTAAGAGTGAAGGGATGTGTGTAAGGGAATATGTAAGTGTGGATGTGATGGGGAGCCTAGTGTATGTAGAAAGAGGGATGGTTGTGAGTAGTGTATATATTTTGAAAATAAAGGTATTGGGAGTGTAAGGAATATGTTGTAGAGATGGGATGTGTATAGGGAGTGAGTTGTATATGTAAGGAATGTGTAAGATTGAAGTGATGGGGAGCCTTATGTGTGTGAAGAGAGGTATGTGAGTGAAGTGTGTGTATTTTGAAAATAAAGGTGTGTGTATATGAGTATGTGTGTGTGTAGAAAAGAGTGTATGTGTGTATAGGGAAGTGTATGTATGTGTGTATGAGAAAGGTGTATGGGAAATGTATAAAGTGAGGATAATCTTGTGTGGGAGTTTGTGAAGGGACCAGAGTACACTTTTGTAAGGAGTGTAAGGGCTTTCCACGACTCGACGTTCTCAACTAACACCTTGGTACAAATAAGCTAAGTGCTTTGCCATGATGTAAAGCATAACCCAAGCGGGAAAGGATACGTTTACGCAAAGTGACCTTTGACTTAGTTTGACCAATAAGGAAGTAAACCCGTTACATGATTAGAGAAGACGTAAACACGGGATATGAGCATATGGATGCTTTCACGTGATGTTATATGACATATATAAGATCCCTAAGTTTAGAAAATCCTTGGCTAGTGGCAAGAGTAAGAAAACATGAGTTGGTGTTTTCCCGTAAACGGGTGTTTCAAAAGTTGGATCTCTCTAATCCCAAAACTCGTTTCGAGTGTTCTCAATTAAGCACATAACATATTCATAACTGTATTGAAATATCCACATTTTTTGGGTAAGGGGAAAGCCAACTTTCAAAATTCGTCCCGAACCATACAATAGCCTGGCGCGTCAGTTACGCGTCAACGCATGGCCAGCGCGCTAGGAGCAGATATGGATTCGCGGAATTTTGGCTACCATTTGTTATTTTATGTATTTCGAAGGTTTATTTGTCATTATTAAAACATTAGGAGATCTTGACAATGTTGCCTCAACACTAAGTATAGACGGATGATAGGTAGTTTACTATATTTAACGGCAAGTAGACCCGATATCATGTTTAGTGTTTGCCTCTGTGCTCGTTTTCAAGAGGATCCCAAAACCTCGCACCTAGAAGCGGTTAAGCGTATCTTCTGATACATTAAAGGCACTATACACTTAGGATTATGGTATCCTAAGGGATCCGGCATAGAAAGAATCATCTATGCGGATTCGGATCATGCGGGAGACTACGTGGACCGAAAAAGTATGAGCGGCATTTGCACGTTTATGGGATGTTGTCTAACATCTTGGTTTTCGAAGAAGCAAACCGCTCTTGCTATTTCTACCACCGAAGCCGAATATGTAACCACCGAAAAGGCATGTCAACAAGCACTATGGATGAAACAAGCTCTCGTATACTATGGTATTAGGTTAGAAAATGTTCCAATTATGTGTGATAACAAAGGTGCCATAGACTTAAGTAAAAATCCGGTTCAACACTAAAGGACTAAGCACATAGAAATTCGTCACCATTTCCTTCGCGATAAAGAAAAAAAAGGAAACATATCAATAGAAAAGATTGCCTCGAAAGATAACATAGTGGATATATTCACTAAACCCCTTAAGCGCGAACCCTTTAACCACTTACGTTTAGGTCTAGGAATGATGGAACAAGTTGACTAAGTTTTCTGCCACTTTTCATTTTTTTTCATCAGATGGGCGGACCCCTTATTGTTATAAGGGTGGTCCCCTTAATTTTTAAGGGGACCGGCCTCACATTAAGGGGACCGGCCATCTGACTGCATAAACATATTTTTTTTCTTTTCTCCTTCTCCTCAAACCTGTGTCTAGGAATCTGTTTTGCACAAAATCGAAGATTGGGAAATTGAAATTCTTCTTTTTGCATAAACATATTCGTAAAACCAAAACCCAATATATTTTATCCAAATCATTCTCACTTCTAGGAAACACATGAAAATCAATTTTACTTGCATTGTTTAATAATGCTAAAAACCCTCTTTAAAATCATGCATACATTCTCACATGAATTGTCAAAATATATAACTCAATATATATCTTTGACATTCATGAATTGAGCAAAATCAAATCAAGGAGACTTTGGATTGTTTCTTAGGATCTTTATTGCATTTAGGAGTCGAAACAATTACATCTCCACATATGTTGCATATAGGCACACACTAGGACAAAATCAAGAATTATATTGTCACATTTGTTCCATCACTAATTTCACACTAACTAATTGCCTTTGCCCTTGCCTTTAGGTGTTCCTAATAGGTAGAATTTCTTGCTTGCTTATTCTATTACTTAATTGTGTTTGTATGCATGCTTAGTTATGAATATATTACATGCTAAATTGCCTCAAAGAGTTGAACTTGCTTGAAACTAAACCTAAAAACACAACCTTTCCTACAATTTTCTGCCAAAAACCCTTTTCTAGAAATCTGGGAACCACCAGATGGGCAGCCCCCTTAAATCTTAAGGCGGCCCCCTTAAATCTTAAGGTGGCCCCCTTAATAATTAAGGGGACCGGCCATCTGATGAGCGGATTTACAAAATCTTTTATGCTTTTCAGCCTATCTCATCCTACAATTCCAAAAATTCACAAACATATTTTGTCCTAATCCCTCCATAAAAAGTTATCCATCCTTAACCACATCAATCCCACACTATAAACACCTCATTCCTCAAACTCTCCACTCATCTCATCATGACTTCTCCCATCAAACCAAAATTAAAAGCCTTAAGGCTAGCAAGGATGACCGAAAAACCCGTTTGGCGAAGAAAAACAAGCCCTCGAAACAAGTCCATCACAACCAACGACATTGGTAATCAACCAAAAACTCCACCTACTCACTTTTCCAACTATTACTCAAAATCCACAAGATTATTCCATTGAACCACCTTACAGACCTTACGACATTGGCCAAACATCCACCTTCATCCCAAACTACACATCTCAACCTCAAACCAACTTCAATGAAACCTATCACAATTCCTATCAATTTGGCCAACCATCAAACTACACTTCCAACAACTTCACTTCCAACTACACACCCCCACTTCATCCATTTTAACCAAATGATTCGCTCCACATTGCCACAAAAAAGCAAAAGTTCTGTGAAGAAATCAACCAAATCCATGATCTTAGTGATCTCCTTGCTATGCATCTTGCACAACGTAACAAAGGGCAACCTTCATCATCACCCTATGCAAATTGCTTACCCCACTCCCTTAACTTGGATCAAGTTACAAACCACACCCACTATTGCCCTTGTTGCATCTTTCTCCAAAAACAAATCCTCTACTTGAGTGAAGATATTTCTTGGATCGAATATCTCCTCACTCGTCCCAATCAAATACTTCCCTTGACATGATACAACATCGTTAGATCCACCTCTTCCGCTCTATACCCCTCACCATCAAACCACTAAATCCAATCAACATGCTTCCCATCTCCAAATAAAATTATCAAAAACCTTTTGTGTCGCAAGCAAGTCCAATCGCTCTATTTGGCCATTTACGACCGTTTTATTTACTTTTCTTGCATTATAATCATTATGCTTCAAGAACTTCGTATGTTGTAATGATTATGAATAAACTAGTTATCTTTGTCTTATATTAAATTATTGCTTTGAGAGTAACACATGGTGTTAGTACTTGTACTACACAACAAATGGTAATCAACTCACCATGTTTAACAAACAAGAAACTGTTTGATTCATCATGAGGGTACGGCTCTGATGTGATTATCAAATCCGTTAATAGTTGACAATTTACTAAAAAATGTATGGTTTTCAACTCACCATATCTGTGATAGTGAAGAGTTGGCTAGCTCACAAGAAAATGGCTTGTGGTAAAGGCTATGGAAAATCCATTTGTATGGTAATTAATTCACCATGGTTGTGATTGTACTAAAAGAACTAGCTGGTCCAAAAGCAAACGGCTCTTGGTAAAGACTTAACAAATCCGTTGATAGTTGATGATTTGCTAAAAATCATATGGTTATCAATGTACCATGGTTGTTTTTAACCTAAACATTGGCTACTCCAGAGTTAATGGCTTTGGTAAAGAGACATCTAATCCATTAATTTTCAATGATTCACCTCTCACAGGAGTTAACACACTTGGAAGTGATGAGAATAGTATGAAACTTTATGATCTGAAGTACATTTTGCCATATGTTGCTGAGTAGCTGAAAATACTAGTTGCTGTGAAGATATCATCTGTTGCTGATAAAGATTATTTTGATGATGACAGTCCAAACACATTGAGCATAAGACAGATAGAAGGTAAAGATACAATCATTCCTTGAAGACAAAGATGCTGAAGTTAAAAATCACAAAGGAACTTGAAATCAAGCAAGTAGAATTCAAGTTAGGGGAGGATTGTTGGGATATAAAGTCAAAGTACTTCTGAAGATCAAAGTACTGCTTATGTTGAAAAGTCAAAGTACTGCTCATGTGAAGAAAGTCAAAGTACTGTTATTGATGAAGGACTGTTATGCAAATCGTTAAAGGACTTTGATGAGGCGAAAAATGGTCCGTTTTTAGGGGGGTCATTTAAGCCCGAATCCGAATTTATTTGATCAAATATTGCCCTAAATCGTTCCTTTTGTGATTTTAAGTACTTGGAGAGTGAATTCTGGAAAAGAAGCCATTTTGGACGTTTTTGGAGCATAAAAGTGAAGAAAACGGCAAAGTCTCAATTTTCCATGCTGGGAACAGTACATGAAGGCGTCAAGAGTTTTTCCTGACGGCGTCAAAACCCCAAGAATTAAAATCCGTAGTTGATGACGGCGTCACACACAGGGCGTCAAGAGTAATTTGTGTGACGGCCTAGGCCTTGACGGCGTCAGAAGTAGATCAAGGCCGTCCGAGGAAGTATTTGGCGGCGAGATGACGGCATCACACCTTTGTTCTTGACGCCGTCATCCCTATTTTCCTATATATAGTTTTCTAGTTTTTCACATTGAAAAAGAGAAGTTTTGGGAGAAACCCTAAAGACGATTTTGGTGTAACTTTACAGGTTTTTCAAGGGTTCCAACCCCTTGATACCTTGCATGATTAATTAAGATAAGTGTTCTTCTAATTCAATCAATATGTCTATGTGTTGGTTGTCTATATCATGTTCTTGTCTTAATTCTATCATGCTAGGCTAGATCTCTTTTGTGTTTGCTTAGATCTAATGAAACCTAGATATTGATTATGTGTTGATTACTTGTTTATTCTTGTTTTGGATGAATGATTTATATGTTAGGCTTAAGAAAACTGGCAGATCTCCAAATGGTAACATGCTTGAACGTCTTAAGAAACATGAACCGAGGCGTACTAGGTCTTTATTGTTTGTATTTAATGCATGAGCCACTGTTTACAATCCCTATAGTTGTGCTGGGCATGGTGTAGGAGGAGATAAGAGCTCATAGAATTGGGGAGTTATGTATGCCACCCCATGAATGGTATTAAGGAATACGATCCGTCATCCATGCAATTATAACAAGTAATTAACGTGTAAAAGATATCTAGGGAGTAGTGAAATCTAAGTAAACACATTTTCTCCAATTACTGCTCACAACCTTAGTATAATTAGTTTATTTTCATTTTTAGTATTTTATTTTGATTGCATCTTAGTATTGGGTTAGTTGAGTAGCAACTAATTCCGCCCACTCTTCTAAAACCCGAGATTTTACTTGCTTTCTAAAAAATATAAAAACACAAAAATAATCATCCCTCACCTTTAGAACTAGTATTTAGGCTTTCTAATCCTAGCGACACTATTCCTAAGCTGAACGATCAATCCCCCGGTACTTGTCACTATACTATACTACAACGATCAGGTACACTGCCTGGTGGGGGTTGTAAGCTTCTCGAGATCCCTCGAGAGGTAAAGCCTGTTGCGATTCCCACGCATCAAGTTTTTGGCGCCGCAACCCGGGGAATAGTTATTGTCTAGGTTAGAATTTCTTTTTATTAGGTCTACTTGCTAGATTCCTTTCTAGTAAGATTTTATTTTTATTTTTAGGTCTTCTTTAGTCTATCTTATTTCTTTGTGTCTTTGTTCGTAAACTGTTTCGATGGATAACAATAACATTGATCGTTTGATTCCTGTTATTCATGTTTTTCGTCGTAGGATTTTCCAAATGCCCGCCCCACTTCCTTTAGCAGAAAATGAGAACCCACCTAACCTCTCACCCAACCACCACTTTGACAATAACTCTGAGCTAGAAGAGTCTGATCATGATGATGACCGTAGGGCTAGTCCTTTTTACTATTCAGACTCCGACGAGGATCTTGATGATGGTGACGTGATTAATGAGGATAGAATGGAGGAGGAAATAAACCCTCTTAGGTATGTTGACCCTAGAACTAGGATTGAGTGCGATAGTTCATTTAACATGCAATTCCCTTATAAGATCGGATTTAAGAGCTTTAACGCGTATCTCAACTCATCTCTTCCAATGAACATAATCTCACGTAATGAATACAATAAAATCATGGTAGATGAGTTAGAATACAAAGGAGAAAACATTATTGCTAAGGCAATACCATTGCATGTGTTTGTAGGAAGGTTGGTTTATCTTGTTGAGTTCATAGTTATGGAGAGTCTAGGAGAGTTTATTGATAATAAATTGACCCAAGTTGTGTTTGGAAAACCCTTCAAACGGTTGACCAACCTCGATGAAAAACTCATAGAAGGGCTAATTACATTCTCGGATGGGGATGAAGATTTTTTCTATCAAATGCCCCGCGCACACCCTAGGTTCAAAGATTTTTCCATGGAAAAGCGTAGTAGGTATCCGCCCATGGAAATGCTAAGTGAGAATGATAAGAGAAAAGGACTTAAGTACACGCATGAAAAGAATAAAAAATACTATCGCGGGTGCTTAGAGTTAGGAGACGAGTATAAGAAAGATGAGGCGACTATCAGATGGCTCACACTTGGTTATGTGAGCATAAGCGATACACGGTAACCCATGACCTTGAGTCTAGCTACAAGACTCGTAAATAAAGAAAAGCGCTTCTTGGGAGGCAACCCATGCTTTGTGTGATTTTCATTTTATTTGTTTTTTATTTGCTTCCGTATGCATGTTTTATTTTTTTTTATTGTTGGTTGATCATGTTTCTAAACTAAAAAGTGGAAATACTTTACTATGTTGTTTAGCCTAGTCTTAACTCCAACCTAAAAGTATTTTTGCAAAAGATAAGTGTAAGGGGAAACCCCAAATATGTTTTTAAGAAACAAACCGATCATGATTCTCCACAATATTAAATGAACATGTATATTCGTATTTGTTAGAGTCAAATGCTTGTATTGAGTCATAATGAAGTTTTGCAGGATTTTCCAGGAAGTAGGACCAAGTTTTTCCAGAAATTTTCCGGAAACTTAACATAAGAATTTCTGCAGGTCCATTCTGACGGCGTCATGAGTTTACTCTTGACGGCGTCAGGAGTAAAAATATGGAAATTTTACCGGTTTTGTTTTTCTAACGGAGTCTTATGGTTTTTGTGAATTATTAAGTTTTATAAGCTCCAGGAAATCTGCAAACTTCATTCCACAAGCATTATATCTTACTTTGTTTTCTAGGACTTAGAAACTTATATAGGATGCCGCCGATTTTACGCGAGGTTGTCTTGTCTATTTTGTCAGGTTTACAGGTTATGTATGATAAGAAGATGATTTATATTCTGGAAGGGAAGCTTTGATTGTTCATTTTCTTGGAGGAAGATTTAACCTGGACACCTATAATCCATACCGAGAGAATCAGGGGAGTATTTGATTTCATTCTCTTTACTTTTTCACTTTTACATTCTTTACTTGAACATTGGGGACAATGTTCATCTTAAGTGTAAGGGGAGGGTAAAAAGATGATACCTTACATATGCACTTTCGCTTGAGTTTGTTTTGTTTGATAGTAGATGTGTAATAAAACTATGAGAAATACTTGTTAGTGCAATTTTAGCGCCAAATTTAAATTTTTTTACAACATTTAGGAGTGAAACTTTAGCCATAGCAAGCGTCTCATGGATAGGAGATTGTATGACTAGCACATAACCGTATATTCAGAAAAATTTTCCACCCAAATATGTGAGGTTCGCCTTTAGATTTGATAGGAAAAGCATTTACTATTAGTGCTTATGAGTGTACCGGTAGCATTTAGATTCTAGAACTTGCGTTAGTGATGCATTCCGAGACCGCTAGTGAGACTACATTCGTGTGGTAGGATTTACTACATAATAAGAGGCATTAGGATCACCCTTGTGTTAAACCCGTATCATAATTACTTGACCATTTAAGTCATACTACTTGACTAGTTAAGTCAACTAATTTTTCCCACACCCTTAGCGTTGTACTCATCTTTAGTACACGAAACCCCTAGTACACCCCTCCGAGCCTATCTTTTCGTTTCTAACTTTAAGCATCTTACTTAAAGGAAGAATTTGTTACACTCCACTTAAATGTACACCCAAATCGCCTTAGCCTTCCGTGTATGCGCTCATTTTTAGTGCATTATTGTTATTTGTTAAACCCTAAGTTAACTTTCTAATTGATTACATGGTTGCTAAGTCGAGTCATATCCTTGTACATATTGTTTTGGGACGATTGGGACTCATGGGTAAGTACTTATTTTATGGAGTAATGGGGAAGAACATCATTTATTACCCCCATATGTACGTTAATCTTAAAAGTGCTCCAAGTATTTTGATTTTCTTAATTCGAGTCATTAGAATAGTTGAATGTAAAGTATGTAAAGATTCAAGTGTAAGGGGAATTTTCATTCCCTATGATGTATTATTTTGGATGGTAGGGTAAGATTGTATGCAAAAAAAAAAAAAAAAAAAAAAAAAAAAAAAAAAAAAAAAAAAAAAAAAAATCGAAAAATCAAGAAAAAGAAAAAAAAAATAGAAAAGAAAAAGAAAAAAAAAACATACGGACTACCATCCCTTTTTATTCTATGTTCATTTTATGTTTTTGTTATTTTTCATTTATTAGCTTAAGTCGAGTCTAGTCTTGGCTTAGCAACGCCATATTGTACATGTAATTAACCAAGATTGTTATCTCGCCACCAGTAAAACTTCCTTTATCCAACAAAATCGTGTAATTCATATCCCTATACCTAACGTTACAACCCTTTAAAAGACCTCTTTGATAGTTTATCCTAGGTGCTTACGCCATGTGGTGGAGGTTTGATCCTTTCCCAAGCCTATGGTAATCTATTTTGCTATGACAGGTAGTGAGAGATATCTTCCATTTCCATAATGTTATATTACTTTATTACACCCGAGAGATGTGAGTATCTAAACACTATTTGTGAGGTGCTAGTGTATGACCTCCGAGCTTGTCTATTGGTCTTTAGTGGAACGATTATTTGTTGTAATTACTTTTATATTAGTGTTAAATGACCTCTAACTTGTATTTTGACTAGAATAAAAGCGCATTTGCTTGAGGACAAGCAAATCTCAAGTGTAAGGGTATATGATGAGGCGAAAAATGGTCCATTTTTAGGGGGTCATTTAAGCCCGAATCCGAATTTATTTGATCAAATATTGCCCTAAATCGTTCCTTTTGTGATTTTGGGTACTTGGAGAGTGAATTCTGGAAAAGAAGCCATTTTGGACGTTTTTGGAGCATAAAAGTGAAGAAAATGGCAAAGTCTCAATTTTCCATGCTGGGAACAGTACATGAAGGCGTCAAGAGTTTTTCCTGACGGCGTCAAAACCCCAAGAATTAGAATCCGTAGTTGATAACGGCGTCACACACAGGGCGTCAAGAGTAATTTGTGTGACGGCCTAGGCCTTGACGGCGTCAGAAGTAGATCAAGGCCGTCCGAGGAAGTATTTGGCGGCGAGATGACGGCGTCACACCTTTGTTCTTGACGCCGTCATCCCTATTTTCCTATATATAGTTTTCTAGTTTTTCACATTGAAAAAGAGAAGTTTTGGGAGAAACCCTAAAGACGATTTTGGTGTAACTTTACAAGTTTTTCAAGGATTCCAACCCCTTGATACCTTGCATGATTAATTAAGATAAGTGTTCTTCTAATTCAATCAATATGTCTATGTGTTGGTTGTCTATATCATGTTCTTGTCTTAATTCTATCATGCTAGGCTAGATCTCTTTTGTGTTTGCTTAGATCTAATGAAACCTAGATATTGATTATGTGTTGATTACTTGTTTATTCTTGTTTTGGATGAATGATTTATATGTTAGGCTTAAGAAAACTGGCAGATCTCCAAATGGTAACATGCTTGAACGTCTTAAGAAACATGAACCGAGGCATACTAGGTCTTTATTGGTTGTATTTAATGCATGAGCCACTGTTTACAATCCCTATAGTTGTGCTGGGCATGGTGTAGGAGGAGATAAGAGCTCATAGAATTGGGGAGTTATGTATGCCACCCCATGAATGGTATTAAGGAATACGATCCGTCATCCATGCAATTATAACAAGTAATTAACGTGTAAAAGATATCTAGGGAGTAGTGAAATCTAAGTAAACACATTTTCTCCAATTACTGCTCACAACCTTAGTATAATTAGTTTATTTTCATTTTTAGTATTTTATTTTGATTGCATCTTAGTATTGGGTTAGTTGAGTAGCAACTAATTCCGCCCACTCTTCTAAAACCCGAGAGTTTACTTGCTTTCTAAAAAATATAAAAACACAAAAATAATCATCCCTCACCTTTAGAACTAGTATTTAGGCTTTCTAATCCTAGCGACACTATTCCTAAGCTGAACGATCAATCCCCCGGTACTTGTCACTATACTATACTACAACGATCAGGTACACTGCCTGGTGGGGGTTGTAAGCTTCTCGAGATCCCTCGAGAGGTAAAGCCTGTTGCGATTCCCACGCATCAGACTTTTATGTAAAGTTATGATTAGAATATTCTAGAATTAGTTTACTTGTCGTACAAGAATTGTGAACCGACTAGGATTTTCCTTATGCCTATAAAAGGAGCCTTAGGGTGGTATTAGACATATATGAATATTAGTTTCACGTACGACATTAATATTTAGAGAGTTATTTAGCGATTAGAGTTTGTTAGTGGATCTGTATAATAAGCAGGTTCAATGTTTGGTTTTAATATAATCGTTGAAAGTTTTGGTTATTCTTCTTAGCTTTGTTGAAGTAGATTCCACATACTTAACAGAGTTATACCAGTGTTTCATTGTTAGTATTTTTGAAGATATTCAAGATTGCTAAACCTTTACAAGATACATAGTTAGTTTGGTCAGAATATACATCGATCCAACAAGTGGTATCAGAGCTTGTGTGGAAACTCTGATTAAGAAGAAACCCTTAAAACCAATTTTACTACAAACCCTAAAAGATGACGACTGAAGCTGCACCAATTCCATCCATTACCTCAATCAGAATTCCTATTGTCAAGAAGGGAGAATATGATATCTGGAGCATGAAGATGAGGCAGTACATTGCTATCACAGACCATGCTCTATGAGATATGATTGTAAATGGTAATTTTGTTCTTGAAGAACCTGTTGAAATTGAAGGACAACCTAAACCACTAAAGCCAACCCTGCCAGCAGTTACAAAAAGAAATCAAGACAAGGCTCTCAACATACTGCTGTCTACTATTCCTGATGGTCTCCTACTAAAGTTTCATGATGCTAAGGATGCAAAAAAACTATGGGCTGCTATTAAGACAAGATTTGGAGGTAACGATGCTTCCAAAAAGATGCATAGAAACTTATTAAAGCAACAGTTTGAAACATTCACTGTTGGTGAACGAGAAGGTCTTGATGTTGCCTATGATAGATTCCAAAATCTTCTTAGTATGCTAGAGTTATATGGTGCAGAGGCATCTGTTGAAGATGCAAACTTGAAGTTCTTAAGAAGTTTGCCATCGGTATGGCATGTGGTTGCTACTATGATTAGAGGACAACCTGGTTTGGATTCTATGGACTTTGATGATCTTTACAATAATTTAAATGTGTATGAGTATGAGATGAATGGTAACATAAGTTCAAGTTCTCATCAGAAATCTCAAAACATTGCTTTTGTGTCTGCTGAAAGTAGGAGCAGTACTTCCACTAAAAGTACTGCTTATCCTGTTCAAAGTACTGTTAGTGATAAACAGCACACTTGCACAACCATGACTACTACCACTTCATCACCATCAAACAACACCAACTCTGATGATGTTGTATGTTCCTTCTTTGCTCAACAAGCCACTTTACCTGTTACTTATCAAGAAGATTTGTTGCAAATTGATGAAGATGCTCTGGAAGAAATTGACATAAGATGGCAAGTTGCCATGATCACTGCAAGGATCAAGAAGTTCATAAACAAAACAGGAAGAGGTATTGACTTCAAAGCCAAACAGGGTATAGCATTTGAAAAATCTAAGATTGAATGCTTTAATTGTCAAAGACCTGGACACTTTGTAAGGGAATGCAAGTTTGCAAAATATCAGGCAAATAGAAAAGCTTTAGTGGCTCAAGAAAATCTATCAGAGGTTGACTGGAGTAATGAATTTGATGATGAACCAGTAACCTACTCTATGGTTGCATTGGAAGAGTTTGATTGGAGCACAACTTTTGATGAGGAACCAGGATTTGCTGCCTTGGAATCAAGAGATGGTCTTGGAAGCTTTGATTGGAGCATGGAAAGTGAAGAAGAAACTGTTCAATTTGCTATGGTAGCTACTTCACCAATTTCATCCACTATCTCTGAGGTATGCTCTAAATGTAGTAGTTTTTATCAAAAGTTGCTTAAAGAATATGAGACTGAAAGAGACAATTGTAGAAGGGCTAGGTCTGAGGTAGCTGGCTATCAATTGACTTTAGAGTCGATGGAAGCCAAAATAATCACTCATGAAAATAATGAAATGGCTTGGGCAGAAAAATATGAGCAACAAGACTATTAATTAAAACTGAGTGAATGGAAGTTAGGATGTATGGTTTCTGAACTTGAAAAGATCACTAAACAAAGGGATGATTTGTTAGCCAAACTTGCTAGTTGGAAAGAATCTGGTCTTTCACATGTTAGTTTTGTTGAGAAACAAAGAACAACAAACATTAAAACTGGTCTAGGTTATGATGTTGAGTATAGTAGTTCAGAAGAGATCTCAACTAGTGATAAGGAACTAATTAATTCAGAGGAGACCTCAACTAGTGATGAAGAACTCACTAGCTTAGAAGAAAACACATCTAGTAATGAGGAATCAATTAGTCCAACACCTCCTGAATTTAAGAAAGAAAAGGGATATAATGAAGTTCCTCCACCCACTGGTAGCTTTCAACCACTTAGGATAGATGTTTCTCATTTTGGAGTAGACAATTTGGAGTTTAGGAAGAAGCTTACTGGTCAATCTAATTCAAGTCCATCTGGTTCTGAATCTTTATGAGAAACATTTAATAAACCTAAGGATGATAACAAGGGTTCAGGGGTGTGTTAACAATGATAAAAAGTTTCCTAAAGTTCTTTCAAAACAAGCAGTACTTCCAAAAACTTTTCAAAGTACTGCTGGATAACCAGCAGTACCTTCAAGAAAAACTTTTCAAAATACTGCTAACTTTAGAAAATCTTTTAATCATTCACCAAAAAGTCAAGATAGTTTTAGACATAGAACTAAAGGAAGAGGATTTGGGAATATGGATCAAAAGTTATGTTTTGTATGCTATAGTCCTGATCATTTGATTAAGGAATGTGACTTTCACTCAGAATATTTAAGTCAATTCCCAAAGACCACATCTGCCAACCATAAGCCAAGGGAGAATAAACCAGTTTGGAATTACTCAAATAGGGTTAACCATAGTAATTTCTCAAAAAACTATAGGTACCCTCACCAGAAAAGACCTTTTTCCAAACCAGCAGTACCTTCTCAAAGTACTGCTAGGAATTCACCCAATCAAGGTACTGCTAGCACTTTTTCGAATGTAAGACCAAGGAGGTTCAACTACTATCAACCTAGAGGGCCTTACACCTCAAGTAGAGTACCTAGAACAAAGAACCCAACACACACTGTTAAACCTAAATGGGTTAAGAAAGAAAGTACTGATGGGGGACAAACAGTACTTTCAGCAAGTAAGGGTGAAAAAGGGAGTGTTGATGAAAATCCAACACAGGTTTTGGAATCAAAGACAATAATTCTTGATCATGCTTTCAAAAACAGTGGAGATTATATACTCAAGGAATTTAAGTATGTCACTCCACAAGGGGAACACAAGTCAGTAATGGCTTGGGTTCCTAAAAGAAACTAACCATTTCATCTTTTATGCAGGGCAACCCAGAAGAGGAGCTTAAGGATCACATTATTATTGATAGTGGTTGCTCTGGAAGCATACAGGAGACAAGGAGATTCTGTCAGACTTTAAGGCATATTTGGAGGAAGAGTTGCTTTTGGGAATGATCCCAATGGAGGGAGAATTACTGGCAAAGGAACCATCAAGACTGGATGTATTGACTTTGAGAATGTTCGTTATGTGAAGGAGCTTAAGTTCAACCTATTGTTAGTATCTCAGATTTGTGACAAGAAGCATCCTGTTTTATTCACTGACACAGAATGTCTTATTCTCTCCCCTGAGTTCAAGTTAGTTGATGATCACTTGGTAACACTGAGAGTACCAAGAACCAATGATGTGTACATCTTAGATTTGAAGAATATCACCCCTACTGAAAGAGCAACATTTTTAGTAGCAAAGGCAACAATGGAAGAAGCACATCTATGGCATAGAAGATTAGGACATGTGAATTTCAAGAATATCAACAAGTTGGTCAAAGGAAATTTAGTTAGAGGTTTACCTTCTAAAACATACAAGAATGATCATTCATGTTTAGCTTGCAAGAAGGGTAAACAACATAAAGCTTCATGCAAAAAGATTGAAGAAAGAACTATTAGAGAGCCTTTGGAGTTGTTGCACATGGATCTATTTGGACCTGTTTCTGTTGAAAGTTTAAACAATAAGAAATACTGCTTAGTTATAACAGATGATTGTAGCAGATTTAGTTGGGTCTTTTTCTTGGGATTTAAAGATGAAACCTTTGATGCTATTCATGATCTTATAATAGCCCTTGAAAATCAGTTGAGACTCAAAGTAAGATCCATTAGATGTGATAATGGGACTGAATTCAAAAACAAGCTTATGGATGAATTTTGTGCCAAGAAAGGAATCAAGAGGGAGTTTAGCATTGCTCGCACTCCACAACAGAATGGTGTTGCAGAAAGGAAGAATAGAACATTGATAGAAGAAGCAAGAACAATGCTTGCAGATTCTTTATTACCTACTCAATTTTGGGCTGAAGCTGTAAGTACTGCTTGCTATGTGTTAAATAGAGTATCAATCACTAAACCTCAGATGAAGATACCTTATGAGTTGCTTATGGGAAAGAAACCAAACATTTGTTTTATGAAACCTTTTGGCTGTCCTCTGACTATTCTAAATACTATTGATTCTCTGGGAAAGTTTGATGGCAAGTCAGATGAAGGATACCTATTGGGTTACTGTACCAATAGCAAAGGATTTAGAGTGTACAACAAGGCTACTAAAAAGGTTCAAGAATGTCTTCATATTGAGTTTCTTGAAGATCAAGAAAGTCAAAAAGGTAAAGGTCCTGATTGGATGATTGATCTTGATATTTTGACTCCTTCTATGAACTATGTTCCTGTCAGAGAAGAAAATCAAGTTGTTCACAAAGAAGAAGATTCACAGTACATTGTTCATGGAATCAATGTTAGACCTGAAGATGTTCCTGATGAAGAACCCATAACTATTGAGAAGGAGAAAAGTATTGCTCAACCAACTTCCATAGTATCTGATGAAGACCAAGCTATTCAAGATGAACTTAATAGGATGCTTTTTCAAGAAACCATAGCCAAATCCTATGAAGATGATCAAAGGAGGGCTTATGAAGCAGAAAAGAAAAAGGCTAAAGTCACATATAACTCTCACAGTACTTTGCATCAAAGTACTGCTGAACCAGTTGAAAGTACTTCTAGTGTCTTAGATACATCAAATTGGATCAATACTGATGATTTGAATGATCCAAACATGCCTGATTTAGAAGATACTGATGATGAGTTGAATAATGAAGGCATTTTTTCAAATTCCAATGAAGATCCTGACTTCACAAATTTAGAAGATGATCTTAAAGTTCCACCAACTCCTACATTAGGAGTTCATAAAGATCATCCTGCTAGTAAAATCATTGGACCTTCCACTTCAGGAGTGATCACAAGAACAAAAGCTAAAAGTCTCTCTAAGCAACATACTGCTTTACTCAGCTTTGTTTATAAACAAAACAGGGTGAATCATAAGGATCAATAAATGTGCCTATTTGCTTGCTTTCTATCTCAAGTAGAACCCAAGAAGGTATCTCAAGCATTGGCTGAAGAGAGTTGGGTAGAAGCCATGCAAGAAGAACTCCTACAATTCAAACTTCAAGAAGTTTGGGTATTATGTGATTTACCAGATAGAAAGAGATTAATTGGTACAAAATAGGTTTTCAGGATTAAGAGAGATAAAAGAGGGAATGTCATCAAGAACAAAGCACGATTGGTTGCACAAGGATATAGACAAGAAGAAGGAGTGGACTATGATGAAGTGTTTGCTCATGTAGCAAGAATTGAAGCTATTAGGTTATTTCTAGCTTTTGCATCTTATATGGGATTTCCTGTTTACCAAATGGATGTCAAAAGTGCATTTCTTTATGGCACAATTACAGAAGAAGTCTATGTTAAACAACCTCCTGGTTTTGAGGATCCTGCACATCCAAACAAAGTCTAGAAAGTTATTAAGGCTTTGTATGGCCTCCATCAAGATCCTAGAGCTTGGTATGAAAGACTCTCCACTTTTCTATTACAACATGGTTACAGGAGAGGTGCAATTGATAAGACTTTGTTTATCAAAAGAGACAAAAAGGATATTATGCTTGTTCAAGTCTATGTGGATGACATCATTTTTGGAGCCACAAAACAGTCAATGGTGAAAGAATTTCAGCAGCTCATGCAACAAGAGTTTCAAATGAGTTCCATGGGTGAATTAACTTTCTTTTTGAGACTTCAGGTTAAACAATCAAGTAGTGGAATCTTCATTAGTCAAGATAAGTATGTCACTGACATTCTTAAAAGGTTTAACTTCAACATAGTCAAGCCAGCCACCACACCTATTGATGCTACTAAAGCATTAGGAAAAGATGAAGATGGAGAAGATGTGGATGTTAAACTTTACAGATCTATGATTGGCTATCTTATGTACTTAACTGCATCTAGACCTGACATCACCTTTGCTGTATGTTTATGTGCAAGATATCAGGTCTCACCCAAAGTTTATCATATGAATGCAGTCAAGAGGATTTTTAGGTATCTCAAGCAACAACCTAAGTTAGGATTGTGGTATCCTAGGGATTCACCTTTTCACTTGGAAGCTTTTTCAGACAGTGATTATGTAGGAGACAATTATGATAGAAGATCAACCACTGAAGGATGTCAATATCTTGGAAGGAGATTAGTCTCTTGGCAATGTAAGAAACAAACAATTGCGGCAACATCATCCACTGAAGCAGAATATGTTGCTGCTGCAAGTTGTTGTGGACAAGCACTTTGGTTGCAGAATCAACTCTTGGATTATGGATTCAATTTTAAGAATACTCCTATCAACATTGACAATGAGAGTACAATTTGCATTGTGAAGAATCATGTTTATCATTCCAAGACCAAGCACATTCAGATTAGGCATCACTTTATTCGTGATTGTTATGAGCACATGCTTATTAATGTGATTAAAGTCCACACATATGACAATGTAGCTGATTTACTCACAAAGGGATTTGATGTTTCAAGATTTAACCATTTAGTGGTAAGTATTGGGATGATTAATTATTAAGCTACATTTGAGGGGAGGACTTAGTTTAGTTTAGAATACTTTCTTACAGATTTTTGAAAGTATTGGTTTTGTTAAGGTAAATTTAGTACATATACTTTGTTTGAGGGGAGGCAACAAAGTTATACTTCTGAATATGTGTTTTATGTATTTGTTTGTGGGAATGCTTAGTCAACGAAGATGGAAAGTACTGTTTAGCAAAGTACTGCTTAGTATTAGTTTGAAAGTACTGCTTAGTACTGGATGGAAAGTACTGCTTAGTACTTAGTGGAAAGTACTGTTTTGTCAGGATAGTGTTCAACGGTCAAAAATAAGGGGTAACAAATTTGCAAAATATACAGAGGAGATAAATGCCAAAAATAACGGTAAAATCATTAATTGGGCCGTGATTTTTTGAATCTTAACCATTTATGCGCTCATCTCTTCCATATATTTTTACTCTTATCTTTAGTCCCTTCCATACATTCAATCTTCACCAAATCCACCACCGACGAACATACTCTTCTACAACCAACCAATGGCTAATCATGCAACCTGTAGCAAGCATAACATGATCGCCAATTTGGACAAGACGTCGTTGAATGTCGATTTTCACACTATTATTGATTTCTTAACTGGGTCTTCGATTAATTATGCTCTTTTGGTCAATCCTGACATTATTGGACCATGGATTCAAGAATTTTGGGCTACTGCTGCAGTGCAAGATGATGAATCTTTTATTCAAGCTATGGTTGCTGGAAGGCAGCTACAATAAGGGATGATTTATTGTTTCAGGATGAAGAAGGTACTGTTCTCTTTGATAGACACATACTATGGGATACTCTCAGAGATATAGGGTATGAAGGTGATCTCACTAAACTTACTTTTTAGAAGCCATTATTTAGTCCTCATTGGAAATATCTTGTTCATGTTTTACTTCATTGCTTGAGTCCAAAGAGTACTGCATGGGATCAGTTTGGTCAAGCCATAGCTTCTGCATTGGTGGGATTAGCTACCAATCAACCTTTTAATTTCTCACATATGATTTTTGATGGTATTCTCACTCATATCAATAATGGTTCACCATTTTTGATGTACCCTAGATTTGTTCAGTTGTTCTTGAACAAACAACTTGAGGATCTTCCTAAGCCTCAAAACTTTTTACATGCTGTTTTACTTCCTGCAAAGGTGTTTACTTTCATGGCTAAAAAGAGTGTCAAGTTTTCTGGGCGCAATACACCTTTGACTGCTCATATATTGGAAGTAGCACAAGCTGTTAGAGATGAAGCTGATGCACCTAGTGATACTGAGCATTCTGATTCAGCACATACTCAATCACTAGCTCATGAATCTTCTCAACATACTGGTTCAAGGGAAAGAACTGTTTCTTTGCAAGGTACTGCTTCAAGGGAAAGTACTGCTTCTTTGCAAGGTACTGCTCATACTGACTCAGAGCAAGATGTGAATCAACCACCATCTCCCAATGATTATACTTCCACAGATGGGTCTCAAACATCTGGAGGAGATGAGGGAGAAATGGATACTTACGCTTTGACAAGAGAATTTAGAAGGCTGAAGAAACAGAATGATGCTCAAGCTGCTCAGATAGTGAAATTAAAAGCCAAGTTCAAAAGGTTGCGTAGATTTGTTTGGCCACTAGTTAAACATCACAGGTTGTGGCTGAAGCAACAGAGAAAGAGTGGTCAGCAACCTAAGAAGGTTTCTAAGTATAAGAAAAAGAAGCTCAAGAAGCAATCTTCATTCACATTGGGGAGGAATTTGGATGATGAGAATCTGAATGAAGATGCTGAACCTCATGAAGATCAAAATGAAGAAGCTCATATGATGCATTATGAGGATATACCAATCATTGAAAACATTGCTCATCAAGATACTGCTAAAAGAAAAAGTGAAGAAACTGAGCAAGTCATTTCAGAAGATGAGAATGTTGCTGTTGAAGTTAAGAGTGGAGATATAGAAGAAAGAGATTTGGAAGGTACTGGTGCTCAAAGTACTGGTGTTCAAGGTACTGTTTCTCAAGGTACTTCTAGGCAAAATCTTATTACACCAAGAACTTTGGATTTTGATGAAGAAGCTGGTCCTTCAAATACTTTGGATTTTGATGAAGGAGCCGGTCCTTCAAATCCAATTCAAGAAGAGATTAAGGAACATAGTGCTAGTGATGATGAGACTATTGCTAACATTATTCTCAACATCTCAAGACCAAGAGGTATTAGTATTCCTGGAGTTGAACAATCTCAAGTCTTACAATCTTCTTCTCAATCTACTCAAGAGTTGGATCCAAAAGATAAAGGAAAAGGAATCTTGATAGAATCTAAGAAAAAGAAGAAGAAGTTCACTTTAGCAAAGTTAAAAGTTATTGAGGAAGCTAAAAATGAAGAAGCTGCTAGAAAGTTGCAAGCTGATTTTGATGCTGAAGTTGAAGAATCAAAGAAGCAAATTGTTCAACCAAGAAGGCCACAATCTATTGATCAACAAAGAAATACCATGATGAGTTTTCTGAAGGGTCAAGGATATAAAGGTTTACAGAAGTTAAGATATCCAGAGATGAAAGTTCTATATGATGCTGTTCAATAGTCTATTAAACTAGATCTTGATAGTTTTATTCCTATGAATTCTGACAAGGAAAAGCATATGGAGGATGCAAGGAAAGATAAAGTTGCTAAAAGAAGGTCAAAGAGAAAGAGGACAACTAATGATGAACAGCTATCAAAGAAGCTCAAGTTGTTGAGAACAGACACAGTTGATGAGTTGAGAAATTATTTGAGAGTTGTTGATTTTGAGAATCCAAAGAAGTCAGAAGTTGTTGAGAAAAAGTCCATGATTTCTACATTTTCTGTTGTAGAATCATCATAAGGATAGAGAAGATGAAAGTTTTAGAGTATTCAACTTGTTGTGCGACATATTGCATGTGATAGACAGATAGATTTATATCATTTGTATCAACAAGTGCAAGCTTATTTTGAGAGTATTCTGCCAATAGGAGTGGGATTAATCTTACTGGGTGATCTTACAACTATCTGGGAAACAAAGAAAACAAGTAATGATGCTCTCTGGAATACTCAAGAAAATTGGGAAATCACAAGATGGAGATTTTTTGAATCATCAGGGGTACATTCACTTGAGTTAGAAGATGGTACCATGATTCATATGCTAGCAGAAAGGAGATATCCTCTTACAAGAGATCTCATGATTAGGATGCTAGATCATGGTATAGAAGTTGAAGTTGAGAATGAAATAACACTTATGGTGATTGAATTGTTTATCAAATGGACAACTTCAGATGATGATGATGTATGATTACTGGTATGGTTTTTGTTATATAAATCTTTTTAAAGAATAAGTACTTTATTCAAAGTACCGCTAGACAAACAGTACTTTATCAAAGTACTGCTTGCAGCATAAAACCAGTAAAATCTTTTGATTAGAATAAAAAGGCAAAAACTTTTTGAAGCACAAGATGACAGCAACAAATTGTTTTGAGAGTAACACATGGTGTTAGTACTTGTACTACACAACAAATGGTAATCAACTCACCATGTTTAACAAACAAGAAAGAGTTTGATTCATCATGAGGGTACGGCTCTGATGTGATTATCAAATCCGTTAATAGTTGACAATTTACTAAAAAATGTATGGTTTTCAACTCACCATATCTGTGATAGTGAAGAGTTGGCTAGCCCACAAGAAAATGGCTTGTGGTAAAGGCTATGGAAAATCCATTTGTATGGTAATTAATTCACCATGGTTGTGATTGTACTAAAAGAACTAGCTAGTCCAAAAGCAAACGGCTCTTGGTAAAGACTTAACAAATCCGTTGATAGCTGATGATTTGCTAAAAATCATATGGTTATCAATGTACCATGGTTGTTTTTAACCTAAACATTGGCTACTCCAGAGTTAATGGCTTTGGTAAAGAGACATCTAATCCATTAATTTTCGATGATTCACCTCTCACAAGAGTTAACACACCTGGAAGTGATGAGAATAGTATGAAACTTTATGATCTGATGTACATTTTGCCATATGTTGCTGAGTAGCTGAAAATACTAGTTGTTGTGAAGATATCATTTGTTCCTGATAAAGATTATTTTGATGATGACAGTCCAAACACATTGAGCATAAGACAGATAGAAGGTAAAGATACAATCTTTCCTTGAAGACAAAGATGTTGAAGTTAAAAATCACAAAGGAACTTGAAATCAAGCAAGTAGAATTCAAGTTAGGGGAGGATTGTTGGGATATAAAGTCAAAGTACTTCTGAAGATCAAAGTACTGCTTATGTTGAAAAGTCAAAGTACTGCTCATGTGAAGAAAGTCAAAGTACTGTTATTGATGAAGGAGTGTTATGCAAATCGTTAAAGGACTTTTATGTAAAGTTATGATTAGAATATTCTAGAATTAGTTTACTTGTCGTACAAGAATTGTGAACCGACTAGGGTTTTCCTTATGCCTATAAAAGGAGCCTTAGGGTGGTATTAGACATATATGAATATTAGTTGCACGTACGACATTAATATTTAGAGAGTTATTTAGCGATTAGAGTTTGTTAGTGAATCTGTATAATAAGCAGGTTCAAAGTTTGGTTTTAATATAATCGTTGAAAGTTTTGGTTATTCTTCTTAGCTTTGCTGAAGTAGATTTCGCATACTTAACAGAGTTATATCAGTGTTTCATTATTATTATTTTTGGAGATATTCAAGATTGCTAAACCTTTACAAGCTACATAGTTAGTTTGGTCAGAATATACATCGATCCAACACCACTTCACGGAGTTGACCATTCAGAAATGTCGTTTTCACATCCATTTGATAAACAACCATATTCCGGTGAGCAGCGTATGCAAGAAAAATCCGTACGGTTTCAAGTCTAGCCACTGGAGCAAAGGATTCTTCAAAATCAATCCCTTCCTCTTGAAAGAATCCTTTAGCTACCAAGCGTGATTTGTTACGTATGACAGTGCCTTCTGCATCCAGCTTGTTTTTCCAGATCCATTTTAAACCGATGACAAAGACTCCTTCAGGTCTTTCAACTAACTCCCAGACTTCTAATCTTTCGAATGACTGAAGTTACTCTTGCATGGATTCAATCCAGTTGCCATAAGTGATTGCTTGTTTGATGTTCTTAGGTTCATCTTGACATACTATAAGTGCATAGATGCAAGTTTCACCGTCTGTGTGGAGTTGTTGTCTTGTTATAATTGGTGCATCTGGATGGCCAATAATTTGTACTAAGGGGTGGTCTCTAGTCCATTTGTGTGTCGAAGGGTGTAGTTGATAATTATCACGCATGTTAGCAGGATCCAAATTGCGTGTTGATGACTCGGCAATGTCAGGAATGGTTGGAGCCAGTGCAAACGGGTTAAAGAACGTATTTGGGTTATACTCTGCAGATTGTGGAACTGATTTAGGTGTAGAATCTTCAGCTTATTGTCGCGAGTTGGATGCGGTTTGTTATGGTGTTGTAGGAGATGCAATTGGAGGGCCGTCTTTATCAACAATTGTTGTTGTTTGTAGAAAATTTTCAGGTTGTGCAGCGGAAATTGGTGAGACCTCAGGAGAACGGTTTACAATTGTATCATCAAACAGTAGAGCAAACAATGTTTCCAATTCTTTGCGGTTGAGTGACAATGGTTCAGCCGAAGAGTCTGGTTAGTTCAAACGGCTGGTTGCGGGTCCTAAGCTGTTTTGCTCAAAAGCCATTTGAGTGAGCTCATCAAAATTAGCATGAATGGTCTCTTGAATTTCCCCTGTACGACGATTCCATATCTGAAAGCCTTTGGAATTTTCACAATATCCAACAAAGAATAACTTCAATACCTTAAATAACTTCAATACCTTTGGAAAGTTAAAAAAACCTAACATCACTCAAAAAATAACTTCAATACCTTAAGTTAAAAAATAACTTTAACTTCAACTTTATTTTTTAACTTTTCAAAGGCTCATAGTTAATAGGGCAAATAACTTTATTTTTCTCAACTTAAGGTATTGAAGTTATTTTTTGAGTGATGTTAGATTGGAAAAAGCTCATCCTTATTCTTTCATACTGAACGAGTCTTTGGTCTCTTGGAAATCAACCTAGTTCACTTAGAAAATTGACACATTGACGTTTTTTATTTTCTTTAAACAACTTTAGACACAAAAGTCAATATGTCCGAGTGGTTAAGGAGACAGACTTGAAATCTGTTGGGCTTCGCCCGCGCAGGTTCGAACCCTGCTGTTGACGACAATTTTTATTATTTTTAATTAAGATTATTTCCTTATTTTAAAGCATAAATGAAATCCATAAATTTGAATCACATCCATACGATGTACAGGCAAACATCTTTGATGTTTTCATATATAGATCCATGAACTAATACTACCACTAACCATGAATGTGAAATTATACCAGAGTAGGCAACCCGAAAACTGATATAACCCACGACAAGGAATGGTAAAATCAGTTCTAGCACTAATGCACTATATTCATATTGTGTTGTCAAATAAATCGTTTGTTCGTTGTTTAAGTAGTGAACAGTCTGACGCTACTACATTATATTGTGAAGACACTTGCCAACCCCAGAAAATCATCTATCCAAGGAAAGTAAGATAAACAAATTACATGGAAGCATTGGAAAATGTTGCAGTTTCAAGAATAATTAGAAGCAAAAAAGAAGTATACCCACTTCAAAGCTTAACCAATGCAAACCGTATCTAAAAGAATAGGTAGATCCATAAAATATGCAGCAAAATTGACCAACACAGTCGGTTTATAAGTAAACAACAATGTTACACAAGAACCACTTATCATTAAACCTATCTACTTATAAGAAAATTGGATTTCAGCTATAATTTTGGTAGTGGCACTTCTGATTCTCAAAGCTCATGTGAAGATGCTACTTACAGAGCTATCATCATGAACACGCCAAATGGTCTCACCCAAAAGATTTGCTACTGATAGAACAGTCAGCTGCGGGAAGTAGTGTTGTTCCTTTAAAGGAATTGTGTTAGTAACAATCACTTCTTGGAAAAGACCGCTTGACAACCTCTCAATTGCAGGGGGGCTGTTAAGAGTAAAAAAAAAAAACAGTGTTAAACTAAAGCAAAACTCCGAAGGATAATAAATCTTTGAGTTCATGGCACGTGACTGAGAATATTGGATTATGTACAAGTCAATGATAAGCATACAGTTTACCTGAATACACCGTGAGTGCAACAAGCATACACTTCCCTGGCACCTTCTTCATGCAGTAAAGCTGCACCTTTAGAAATGGTTCCTGAAAGTAACACATAACTTTCATGTTATAATGATCAAAGTAGAGTGATTATCTAGGCACTATCAATCAAATAATAATGTAAACGTCGTGGGTAGTGAAAGATAGGTAGCAGGAACATGATCGTTGATTTTATCCATTTTTGGTTCACATTTTGAATAACTCACCAGCAGTGTCAATCATATCATCCACCATCACTGCAACCTTTCCTTTAACATCACCAATCAGATTCATTACCTGAAAGTACATGTTGGGTGTTTGGATATGATCACGATAAAGCACTTAGGCATATAAATAGATACAGACCAATATAATTTAAGAATTACCTCAGCTACATTGTGTCCGTGACGCCTTTTGTCAACAATCGCCAAAGGGGCATCAGATAACTTTTTGGCAAAAGCACGTGCTCTAGCCACTCCACCAACGTCGGGAGACACTACTACCAGATCACTGGAGCAAATTGACTTGCTGGCAAGATAATCAAGAATAACAGGCTTGTGGAACAAAAATTGAAAAAAATTATTATCAGCCCAAAAAGTTAACATCTTCTAAACATATTGCGATGTTAAAACATGAATTAATTACCTGACAGTAGACGTGGTCCACTGGAATATCAAAGTAACCCATTGACTGTCCAGAATGAAGATCACAAGCAAGAACACGATCTGCACCAGCTGCTGTAATGAGGTTTGCTGTAAGCTTGGCAGCAATAGATTCACGCCCTTGAGTCTGAACCAGTGCATTATATATTAGCAGAACATACACACACACATATACTATTAAATCATATTTGAGCTAACCTTTCTATCAGCTCTAGCATATCCAAAGTAAGGGATAACCGCGGTGATGTTCTTCGCTGATGCTCTTCGACAAGCATCAATTGTTATTAAAAGCTCCATGATATTCTCATTTGCGGGAGGTCCAGTGGGTTGCACCAGATACACATCACAACCTCTTACACTCTCTTGCAGCTGAACATAAATTTCACCATCCGCAAACCGCTTAATCAGAATCCTTCCAAGATCAAGACCCATGTAACTCGCAATTTCCTAAGAAGCAAAATGAAGTTAACAAACACAAAACAGGAAGATCAAGACAGTGATATTGCAACTAATAGGGAAAACAAGACTAACAAAACAAAAACAAATTCAGTCTCCAGCATAGAGATTCATAGAACCAAAGTACAAGTATTTCATCTTCAAGACCATCTATTGTTTGCCAAAATACAAAGAGTCCTGCTAAGTTTGTGCATAAGCTAAGAAAGACAAAGATTCTAAACATCCACGAAACTAAGTCGTCATTTTAGTTACAATCAGCTGTTGGATATTTGATTAATTAACCCCACAATGTCCCACCCCTTTTGACAGAAAGAATATGTGCTAAACGTACACAAAATGCTGCTATAAATAGTGTTAGATACAGAGTAGCAGATTCTATAAAACTGGCAAACTTAATGATGGAAAGCTAAGAAATAAAAGACTCCTTCCTGTTCCAAAATAAGTTCCTCACCGGACACCAGTGATGTATCACTTATAATAACCATCTTTTTTGTTTCAAGTTTTGCCAGATTAAATGGACAGGTTTAAACAGAATTAAATCTTCACAAAACAGTATAATATATCACTTAATGAATAGAAAAAATCATAACCTACCTGAGAAAGTGCGGAATTTGCGGTACCAGAAAATATTTTAAGCCTGCCATTCATAACGGCGTGATTCATGCGCCCAGCTTGCATAAAATTGGACAGCATTCCTTCATTAATAACGGGTACACGTGGTTTCCCATTCAATGATCTACTACTAATATCACACCTCTACAAACAAAACAAACCCATATCAAAACAATCACTTTATCCGCCATAATTCTGCCACAGAACAAATCTGGCAGATGTTGACAAGTTGACAACTTTATTACTCTGCGAGACTAAAAACAACATAATCTTAAAACTAAGAGTCAGTATATCTGATATGGACTTTCTAAATATAGCAATATACAAGCATAAGTTTTGATTACTCGAGTGTAGTAATTTTAAGGGGTGTTTGGGATTTCTTAACTCTCTCTGCTTAGAAATAAGTAGTTGTTGAAGTGGTGTTCGGAATTGCTTATTTTGTTAAAAATGCTATATAATTATTTGTCGATTTTATTTTACTAAATTAATTCATATAAAGTTTTTAAGTTAGTAAAAAAAGTAATATTAATTTCAGCAAAAACAAACCTTTTTTTTATCAAACAGTTTGGATAACACAAAATGTGTGAATTCTAAAAAGCTCAAAAAAGCCAGCTTTTTTGGGCTTGTGAGCTTATGGCTTTACATAAGCTATAATAATGTTACTTAACTTGACAAGCTCTTAAGCCAAGAAAAAAAAAAGTTGGGTTATGAACTTTTTAGAATTCACACATAAGCTGGATACATAAGCTAAGACAGACAAAGACCCCTGAATATAAGCATAAAAGAAATCCCACCAAATAATATATAAAAACTAATAAAAAAAATATATATATGTTCCAATAAAATAGGAATGAAATGAATTAAAATAGAAATAAAAAACAGTAAACTTACAATACTAGTATTAGGAGAAGAAGAAGAAATGCGTGAGTCGTTGCAAATGGTGAAAGAGCGTCGGGAAAAGAGTGACGAAGAAGAAGAAGAAGTGGAGGAGGGTAACACAAGTGACGACGCCATATTGCGTGGAAATGAAGCTTCTTCTTTTAGGGTTTATCTGTTTTTATAAATTTTATTTCTTTCTATAAATATAAATTTGTATTTTGTGTGTGTGGATCTGTTATGTATGTATCCATTCAGGTGCCTGCTGTCAAACGATGTCGTTTGCTTTCTTTCTTTCTTGTCCCTCCTGGTCAATGTCAACAAACCAAAGTAAAAGTGTTCAAGTTATGCTTATCAACACTTTTTAAACATGTTTACCATTTTACTTACTACTTTTTTAAAAGTCAACAAAACCTTAACTTACACAAATATTTGACTTTAATAACTTCTTGTTTGAATAATAATAATATGCTCTTTTCTTTGATTTGCCGTTAGTATAAATAAATAATAAGCTTACTAAAATAATTGACAAAAATTATACAAACGGTTTGGGGTATGTTTGTCTAAACGTAGCGGAAGTAGTGCAGTAAACAGTAGCAGTTGGCAATAACTGTTTGCTTAATAAAAACGTTCGGTAACAAAGTTGTAGCTCTAATTATTAAGTGTAAAATGACTTAAAATGAAATATACACATTAAAATAAAATCTGATTAAATAAAATCTAAATTATACACATTAAAATGAAATATGTAATTTAATAAGCAAAACGCTAGTACCAAAATTCTAATGCTTCCTCAGAAGGCATTTTGAATAAGATCAGAAAATGCTAATTGTTTGTTGTTAAACAAACTTTGCATATAAAACACGAGTTGCTCCAAAACGCTTGCCGCCAAACATGACCTAGAAACGGTCGAAAACCATTGGCTTTTACCTAATTCAAAATCGAGTTTTTGGTGTATTTAGCGTGGGTTGTGTCAGATTCTCTTGCTAATAATCTTTAGACCAAATTAAAATTACGCCAGCAATAATAGGAGTCATATGACCTTTACCAGCACCGGGGGTACTAATCAATGGAACGTGGATTTAATTTTTGGATTTATCAGTCAACTAGAAGTGGAAAATACCAAATTGAGGATGAGATTTGTATGTGGATAGAATTTTGTGAGGGGGCATTTTATTCGCCTTTTACAAAGTCTAATTTACACTTTTCAAAGCCAAGGAAAGGGAAATCTTTGTTCGTATGTATCATACATAGTTTTGTGATATTTTTCATTTTTTTCATGTATCTTTTTCATGTTTATAAGTCTTTGGATTTACAAAGTCTACACTTATCATCTGTGTTCGATTTTTTGATCGACTAGTATGGAGGGCTTGAGCCTACAACCATACAGACACAAAAGCTTTCATCTTTCCAACGATGTTCGTGTCCATTCACACAAAAAAATAATTGGCGAGGCTCTAACGTTAACCAATCTTGCGTAACAAAAACATTTACACGAAACAAGTAATCAAAATGCATAACTAACGACAAAGTTTATTGCCTACCTTGATTTCTATTCCATGACAAATATGCTGGATCTCCGAGAGGTCTCGGTTCAGACACCACATCTATTATTATGAAATTAATCGCCACAAACATACAAATCCCACCGATTGCAACAAACGATCCGCCAAAGAAATCATTTTTCCCACCAATCCAAGTAGCTGTAGAAAGAACGAGCTTCTTTTCTCCTCCGAATTCATATGTATTGTAGTTGTTTTGTATCACAACCGTTAGTGTCTCATTTGCTTCCAGGTCCGTGTTTATTCTTCCATAAAGCTTTCTGAAAGTAGGCAATGCTGCAGTTCTCATCCACACGATAAGATCCTCTTGCTCGCTCAACTACAACATATAATGAAAAACGAATGTCAGACAAAACCTCAAAAAGCAACAACTTTTTAACATAAGATGAAAAAAAAATATGTAGTTACCGGTTTTGATTCGTCTAGTTTTCCACCCCCGATCAGGTCACCTTTCTGAAAGTTTTTAGGGTACACATTTGACCCAAATTTAATTTTCGAATCACTTTTCCACGCGATATCCTTTTTATCAACATCTATATCTTTGTTTCCTCTAGTGAATTTGTATGTGTCATTGAACAAACTCCACGCGACCAACCCACATGGAATTATAGGCTCGTCATCACTGCCATTTAGGTTGTCTTTGGGCTTGCAATCGTCTGTTTCATCTGCAGCATCGGGGTCTCTTAACTGCTTGTCGCTTCTACTTTTCACATATCTAATAACAAAGAAAGTAATTTGACAGTACCAATTCACAAAAAAAAGAACATTAAAATTAAAAAGGATTCCAATGCAAACCTTGATGACATACCGACGATGGTTTTGGTAGAAGTTGTCGAGTTGATAGTAAATAAAGATAGGGGCACTCATTTTCCGTGGCACTTTCAGTGTCCGAACACAAGTTTTATTTGTGTCTCCGCTCTCTATAAACAAATCCGGTTTGGTGATATATGAATCAGGAAGACAGTCATTGTCGTAACGGTCCACAATCTCTACAACGTGTTGGGATGCCCACAAACATAGAATACCAGCAGCGGTGAATAAAAAGCCGATGGTTATAAATGACTTGATAACCAAGTTTGGAGTTAAGATTGGTTTCCAAGCTGGTAGCTCTTGTTGTGTAAATCTTGAGTACTTTGGTTTGTTGGATGTCGATTTTGTTCTTGTTGATGCATCCATATTTACCCTCTAATACGAAATTCTTTGATCATACCATAATCACATATTTACTTTTATTTTTAGGAACATTAAGATCCTACATTCGGGGAGACTTATTCTTTGTTTAAGGCATGTGGCAGTGGTTTATAGGAACGCATTAGCCATTTCAAGTTTAGATTTTCAGCAATGTGTTCCAAGGTTGATTCT
>JARVZY010000428.1:0-24414 GCA_030686995.1 Artemisia argyi | reverse complement strand
TTGGGGATAATTGCCTTTATTTATAAGATCACCCAACCGCGTGTCTTTATTACCATTAATGCGAGGCAGTTTGGAGAAAATTAAGGGCTCTTTGAAATTTGAATTAAGAGATCTTTTTCAAAGATATTTGGTTTCCACTGACGGGTAGATTCTGCTGATAGATTCTGCGGATGGTTCTGTTGACCATAGTCACCGTTTGACTATTTTCTGCGGATTGCCCATTTGATTTCAGCCGTTTGATTTGGTTTCTTCGGATGCGTCAGTTAATTGGGATTTGCCTTAGTTGATTATTGGTCAAAGATTTCTTTCCAATAATTCATATCAGTTTCATTCCACGTTTGGTAACTTCTATAATTCACCAAGACGTGCATATCCCACTCCCAAATTAACTGATTCCCTATCGCTATAAAATTTCAAAAACCATTTCAACATTCCTCAGAAATCCCAACCCTAATTTCGTATTCTCAATCAATGGTTGAACTATATTTCAAAGGAGATCATAACAAACATGCCTTTCTTGGTCGTGGTAAGGGTGATGAAGATTATGTGGGCATGATGGAATTTCTTCAAAGGTCCAAGATTTGTTATGCTCTGCTCCAATACCCAAGTGTAATTCATGAGTCTCTTGTTGTACAATTTTGGGAAACAACACAAACAAGGACTTTTGAAGATGGACCAACAGAGATTGTTGCTGTCATAGATGGGGAAGAATATGTGGTTACTGAGTCTTTGGTTAGGACCAAACTACAGTTGGATGATGAAGGAGGAGTGACTGATTTGCCTAAGAGTGAGATACTTAGAGGGCTTCAAGCTGTTGGTTATAGTGGTGATGGGAAAGTATGGTACAAGAATCTGTTTTGTCCAAAATGGAGGTTTTTGACACACACCTTGCTTCAGTGCATGGGTTCTAAGTCTGGTGGATGGGACCAATTCTCTACAGACATTGCTCTTGCCATTGTGTGTCTCTCTCAGGGAAGAACATTTAACTTTTCTAGGTATATCTTTAATGCTATGCTTGAAAATGTTAAGGATACCAAACTTAAATATTTATTGTATCCTAGGTTTCTTCAAATCATTTTAGACATTGAGACCAATGACCCCACTCACTTTCCTGTTAAGGGTTTATCTAAAAAGTTGTTTACCCAAATGAAATTTAAATTTACTGGTGAACAAAGACCCTTACTTCCAGCCATGTTGCCTGGTGGCCATGCTCCTGATGGAGCAGCTGCTGATGTAGCTGCTGATGTCCCAGTGGGCAATCCACCTGTTGGAGAAGCAGCTGATGTAGCTGCTGCTGGTCAGGATTCTCCTGATGCTCAAGCACCAGAGGATTCTCCTGACAGAACTGAAGATGCTCCTGATGTAAATGCATCAGTTGCTTCTGATGTTCAGCCACCACCCTCTCCTGTACCTTCACCAATGGATATCAATTCTCCTGAGCATGAGCTCAATGAGAATTTAGGCTTTGACCAACCTGTACACTCACCACAATTTACAAGACTTTCTTCACCCAGTCCTTTGAGACCTCACTTTGAGGAACATGTAGATGTAAATGTAAATTTAGATTATTCTACTCACAGGACCAATGATGCTCCAAATGCCACAGATATCCCTGTTGGTGGTGCTGAAGGTCCTGTTACTCTCACTTCTGTATCTGCTTTGTTGAACAGGTATGTATCTAAGGTGGACAAATTGGAGAATGATCTGAACTTCACCAAAAAGAACCTCAGCAATGCTGTCCTGACTCTAATTGGAAGAGTTAAGAAGTTGGAGGGTAAGCTTAAGCAAAGGAAGAAACAAGGTGTGGTGTATGATTCAGATGAGGACTCTACTAAAGCATCTGACAACATTGACTTGGAAGGCCTTGAACTTCTTGCTGCTACCACTTTGGAGAGTGTTCAGAAGAATACTGGCACTAGACCTGAACCATCTGTTGCTCCAACTGCTGATGTTGCTCCAACTGCTGATGTTGCTCATTCTACTGATGCAAATGTACCAAAGGACTCCAGAGTCATTTATGTCAGAAGAAAGCATTCTGCTGACAAGAAGTCTGCTGATGCTCCTAGAAAGAAGACTTCTGCTGATGTTCATAGGAAGGAATCTTTTCCTACTACTCTGCCAGAAGTGAGTACTCATGGTCCATCAGTAGATATTCCAACTGATCTTCCTCATGATTCTCCTAATAAGACTTTTGTCCCTCCTGAGAAGAAAGATAAAGGAAAGTCTATATTGATTGATCAAGACATTCCTTCCAGAGTGAAAACCAAGGTGGAACTTGCTAATGAAAAACTTAGTGAGAATGTTGCTGCACATTTGCAAGCTAAATAGGATGCTGCAGTTACTAAAGTTCAGTTGGATTTGAAAGCCTCAGAAGCATTGGCTAGGAAAATTCAAGATGATTTGGATAAGGTGGGACCTCAATTCACTACCACCTTGCCTGTTGAAAGACAAAAGGAGCTTGATGAAATAGCTCAGAATCTTACTGCTGAACAATGGGAGAATTTGGCTGAACAGGCTGCTTCCAAGCCTAATTTGGGTGAATCTGAGCTTGGAGTTGATAATCCTGCTTTTGTTCAGATGATGGTTGAAAGAGGAAGATTGAAGAGACAACAGAAGGCAGAGATTAAAGCTAAGTATCAAAAGGAAAGACCTTGGACAAAGAATGAAATAAAGAAATATATGAGGAATTTTGTGAAGAACTTCTATTCCTGTTACTGGTACTAGGAGAAAGACTAAAGCTATCAAGAGGAAGGCTCCAAAAGATATTCCTTTAGAGGATAGTACTACTTTTCTTGATTATGCTTCTGATGATGGTCAAGATCCTGTTGTATGGGAGAAAATTGTGAAGTGGGAACTTGTTGACTCTGAGCTTGGTCAAGGAAAAGTGAATGTCATAACTAGACAAGATGGAACTACCAAGACATTCTTGTTTCTGAGTCAGATTTTACATATGGTGGACAAACAAGATCTTCTCTCACTTTATGATTGGGTTACCAAGTACTATCAAACTCATTCCCCTGATGACATTGGAATGTATTTGATGGGTGATTTGCAGATTTTATGTGATTCTTATAAAGGTGATTCTGGTGTAAGGTTTCAAGTATGGAAAGGTCAAAAGACATGGGTGGTTGACTATTGGAAGTTCTTTCCACTTCCTAATGTTCATATGATTGTCACAATCACTGGTAAGACCTTATATTGCTGGGCTGATGTTCTTTACCCAATCACAAAGGAAGTCATGAATCTTATGCTGGAGACAAAGCTATCTGTTCCTTTGGATATGACTGCAAATGATCTTCATCTTGCTGAACAATTGGTAAGGTTCATCAGAAGAAGTATCTTGACTAAGAAGGAACAAGCAACCAAGCATGGCATTCAAATGGATTCATATCTGCAATGAGCTGATCTTGGTATTGTATTTTGTTGTATATTTTTTTTCCCTTTTAGTTTAGTATAAAAAAAATTAACATATTTGTATAGTTTTGTGTATGTTGTATGCAAGTTTGGTGTTGATTCTTATCACACTCTTTCTAGTCATCAACTTGCCTGATGTTGACTATTCCATCAAAAAGTTGGCTAGTCCAAAGGGTACAGCTTTGGTAAAGACTCATCAAATCTGTTGATAGCTGTAATGGTTTGCTCAAAATCATAGGGTTTTCAACTCACCCATGCTTTGTTGCTGACTAGTTGAAATGGTTGTCAATTGACCATGGATTTTTCCTTTATGGATTCCAAATAATTGGCTAGCCCACATGTATATGGCTTGTGGTAAAGGCAGTGGAAAACCATATTTGGTATTCAATTGACCAAGATGCTATTCATCAATAATTGACTAGTCCTGAGCAAACGGCTACAGGTAAAGACATCTCAAATCCGTTCATAGCTGATGATTTGCTAAAAATCATGTGGTTATCAGTGTACCTTTGAACACTTGGCTACTCCAGTAGTGATGGCTATTGGTAAAGAGACATCAAATCCATTATTTTCAATGATTCACCTCTCACAGGAGTTAACACACCTGGATGTGATGAGAATAGTATGAAACTTATCTGTTTTGATGTACATTTAGTCTTGTGTTGCAGCAAAGAATGGTGATTTTCAATTGTTTTATGATCATAGAGATTCTACTTATGAAGATTCTTTGCTGCTGATGTTTATTCTCAATCCTCTGGTTTCTGTTATTAGTGGTCTATCAAGAAATCTTGAACTTAACTGTGTCAAATTCAAGATTAGGGGAGGATTGTAAGGAATTATTGAAGATACTGCTGATTGATACTGCTGACAGGTTCCTGCGGAAGGCTTAGTGACTTTCTGCTGATGACTGGTTCCTGCGGACGAATATAGATCCTACGGATAGAGTTTAACCGTGGATATAACTTATGTATTTTAGGACAAGATATGTAGAATATCTTTTATTGGTTTATTATTATTCGTTTCTTGTAAGAAAGGTTAGGGTTTCCACTAGTATATAAGGAACCCTAGATCATTGTAATATGTACAAGTTTCTAGTACGAGTTTCATTAATATTATTAGTTTATCGATCCATAGAGGATCAAGTTTAGTATAAGTTTGTTTTTATATTCCGCATAATTACAAGCTCACAGAGATTATCTAACTTAGTTTAACTAGTGATTATATTAGTTGGCTAATGATCTATTGGCTCGTGGTCTATCAAGATATAGATCCCTACATCAAATATTGCCCTAAATCGTTCCTTTTGTGATTTTAGGTACTTTGGGAGTGAAATCTGGAAAAGGAAGCAATTCGGACGTTTTTGGAGCATAAAAGTGAAGAAAACGCCAAAGACTTAATTTTCCTTGCTGGAACAGTACCTGACGGCGTCACCAAGGCCGTCACTAAGGCCGTCACGTGTGTTGGTGATGGCCCAGAAACTTCATGAAGGCGTCACGTAGGCCGTCACGTGTAAATTGTCACAACTTGCGCGCGCGGTAGCTGACACCGTTTTGGTCATAACTTTTGCATACGAACTCGGATTTGAGCGATTCAAAAAAGAAAACGATCGGGACAAAAAGATCTACGATTTGGTGAAGAAAAATTGTTCATGACGCAGTCAAGGTTTGACTGACGCCGTCATGATCGGGCCGGGCAGAAAATAGCCTATAAATATAACATCATAACTTCACTTTTTGTAAGCCCTAAACCCTAAGGTCGATTCCTAGGTTTAGGTTGGTGTTTTTCCAGCAACTTAGAGGGTTTCAATCACTCCATAAACATCATATATTGGTTTGATGATTCTATCTTAATTATGTTTTCCATTATCAATGTTGTTTGCTCTTCTTTGATGATGATTTGCTAATTCACCTTGTGTCTACTTATGATTATGTGAAACTTGTATATAATTGATTAGATCTCATTGATTTCTTGTTGATGTTTGTTTCTATCTCCATCAATGAGGGCTTGTTGATGTGTGTGTCTATCTCCATCAATTAAGGCATGACAACTTCAATAGATCTAGTTGGTTTAGTTTATAATTCTTGTTTCCTATTGATTCTTGTTTTGATTGAATGTCTCATCAATGTTAGGCTTAAGAAAACTGGCAGATCTCCATTGTGTAACTTGCTTGAACGTCTTAAGAAACATGAACCGATGTGTACTAGGTTTTTATGGTTGTATTTAATGCATGAGCGAATTCTAGTGATCCCATGTTAGGAGCTTCTTAGCCGGCTCGACATAGGAGTGAAGTAGGAGCTTATAGGATTGGGGAAGTAAGTACGCCACCCCATGAATGGTATTAAGGAATACAACCCGTCAATTAAAACAAGGTTTTACAATTCAATAGGTAGAATTTGATAGCTAGCAAGGAGTAACATATCATGGGTAGACATGCTTCACTTATCTTGTAGAACCTTAGTTTAGTTTTCTTGCACATTAGTTTAATTAGTAGCTTTTGGGTTAGTTGATTAGCAACTAATTCCGCCCCTTCTTCCAAAACCCGAGATTTTCACTTGCTTTTCATAAAATATAAAAACACAAAAAGAATCATCCTTCACCTTTAGACCTAGTTAGATCAATTTCAATCCTAACGACATTATTCCTAGCTGAACGATCAATCCCCCGGTACTTGTCACTATACTATACTACAACGATCAGGTACACTGCCTGGTGGGGGTTGTAAGCTTCTCGAGATCCCTCGAGAGGTAAAGCCTGGTGCAAATCCCTACGCTATCAAGTTTTTGGCGCCGCAGCCCGGGGAATAGTTATTGTTTAGGTTGAATTTGATTTTTATTAGGTCTACTCATTAGATTCCTATCAAGTGAGATTTTTTTCTTTTTATTTTGTAGCTTTCTCGTAGTCTATCTTTTCTTTGTGATTTTGTTTGTAATTTGCTTCAAATGGACTTTACACTTAGACTTCTAAGATTGCAAGATAAGGTTGAGTGGCTAACACACCAAAGAGTTCAAAATACCTCATTTAGAGACACCTATGAATCATATGAGCCTTCACCTAGGATAGATTCTTATAAACAACCTCCATGTTTAAGATCTAGTTTTAGTGAGGCCAATAGGAAATGCGACCTAGTTTGCCAAGGAATTATGGAGATATCCATTGCAACAAATCATAAGTTGGATGAAGCACTAGGTTTGCTATTATCACTACCTAAGAAAACAATTGAGGAGGATTTAGCCGAGCATGATCACATTGATCAAAAAGACCTAGGTTTTATGATCGATGATGATGAATCTCAAGAAATAGATGATGAATCTCTTGGGCAATTTGTATATAGCAGTCAGAATATTGAGGATGATCCTTATGATTCAGACATAGAAGTTGAGATGCCTAGAGAAGCACGTGAGATACTTGGGAAAATGTTAGGGTTAGATTATAATAAAACACATGTTGAAGATATAGGTGATCTTGAAACATGGAATGATGAGGTCAATAACATAAGCCCACAAAATACTCAACCATCATTTGAGGCACACACACCGCCCGTGACTTACCCGGAAGAAGTAGAAGAAACTTTAGAAATTCCGATGGAGGTAGAACCCTTGGACCAGGTACCATTAGAGGATATAGGTTTGAATACTTGTAGTGATAACCTTACTCCTAGTTCTAGGGAATTTCCTAATGTTGATGAACCGGAACCTCAACCTTTACACAACTTTCCATCCTTAGATATACATCTAGGAGACAAAAGAGGAACCGACCCACCCATCAACCAATATTATCCAGGTAGTTTTAGGATGAAGGAAACCATTCACTCACCCCCTTCACCTCACGTGGCATATTTCCACCCTAAGGGTGTGTATCGCTACTTCCACCCTCACTTAATTCAAAGTGTAGGGAAAACCTCCGCTATTTCCATTAAATAAGGGTAGAGTCAGGCTCGTGACTCGAACAAAAACAAGCGCTTATTGGGAGGCAACCCAATCTTTATTTATTTGTTTGTTTGTTTGTTTGTTTGTTTGATTTTATTTGTTTCCGTATGCATGCTTTATTTTTATTGTTTGTGGCTCATGTTTCAAAGTAAATTGTGAAAATGCTTTATTTTGTTTTTAACTTCGTCTTAATTGCATATAAAGGTATTTTGCAAAAGATAAGTGTAAGGGAGATCCAAATTTGTTTGTAAGAACGAAATTGAGCATGAACCACAACAATATTAAATGGACATGTGTATTAGTACTTGTTAGAGTCAAATGCTTGTATCGAGTCATAATGATATTTTGCAGGATTTTCCAGGAAGTAGGACGAAGTTTTTCCAGAAATTTTCCGGAAACTTAACATAAGAATTTCTGCAGGACACTTCTGACGGCGTCATGAGTTTCCTCTTGACGGCGTCACATGTAAAATTCTGGAAATTTTGCTAGTTTTGTTTATACCGGAGTCTTAAAGTTTTTGTTAATTCTTTAGTTTTATAAACTCCAGGAAATCTGCAAACATTCATTCCACAAGCATTATATCTTTAATTGTTTTGTTTCTATTCCTAAGTCTGGAATTACATCTAGTTGTGAGTTTTCTTTGTTTGGATTGATGCTTTGGGTTTTTGTGTTTGTTTTCTTAGGTTTTACAGGTTATGTATGACAAGAAGATGATTTATATTCTGGAAGGGAAGCTTTGATTGTTCATTTTCTTGGAGGAAGATCTAACCTGGCCACCTTATTATCCATACCGAGCGAATCAGGGGAGTATTTGATTTCATTCGTTTTACTTATTTCACTTTTACATTCTTTACTTGAACATTGGGGACAATGTTCATCCTAAGTGTTAGGGGAGGGTAAAATGATGATACCTTACAGATACACTTTCGCTTGAGTTTGTTTGTTTGATGGTAGATGTGTAATAAAAGTATGAGAAATACTTGTTAGTGCAATTTTAGCGCCAAATTTAAAATTTTTTACAACATTTAGGAGTGAAACTTTAGCCATAGCAAGCGTCTCATGGATAGGAGTCGTATGACTAGCACAAAACCGTACTATTCAGAAAAATTTTCCACCCAAATATGTGAGGTTCGCCTTTAGATTTGATAGAAAAAGCATTTACTATTAGTGCTTATGAGTGTACCGGTAGCATTTAGATTCTAGAACTTGCGTTAGTGATGCATCCCGAGACCGCTAGTGAGACTACATTCGTGTAGTAGGATTTACTACATGATAAGAGGCATTAGGATCACCCTTGTGTTAAACCCGTATCAAAATTACTTGACCATTTATGTCATATTACTTGGCTAGTTAAGTCAACTAATTTTTCCCACACCTTAGCGTTGTACTCATTTTTAGTACACGAAACCCCTAGTACACCCCTCCGAGCCTATCTTTTCGTTTCTAACTTTAAGCATTTTACTTAAAGGAAGAATTTATTACACCCCACTTAAATGTACACCCAAATCACCTTAGCCTTCCGTGTATGCACTCATCTTTAGTGCATTATTGTTATTTGTTAAACCCTAAGTTAACTATCTAATTGATTACATGGTTGCTAAGTCGAGTCATATCCTTGTACATATTGTTTTGGGACGATTGGGACTCATGGGTAAAGTACTTATTTTATGGAGTAATGGGGAAGAACATAATATTATTACCCCCGTATGTACGTTAATCTTAAAAGTACTCCAAGTGTTTTGATTATCTTAATTCGAGTCATTAGATTAGTTTATTGTAAAGTATGTAAAAATTCAAGTGTAAGGGGAATGTTCATTCCCTATGATGTATTACTTTGGATGGTAGGGTAAGAGTGTATGCAAAAAAAAAAAAAAAAAAAAAAAAAAAAAAAAAAAAAAAATCGAAAAAACAAGAAAAAGAAAAGAAAAAAAATAGAAAAAAGAAAAGAAAAAAAAAACATACGGACTACCATCCCTTTTTATTCTATGTTCATTTTATGTTTTTGTTCTTTTTGATTTATTAGCTTAAGTCGAGTCTAGTCTTGGCTTAGCAACGCCATATTGTACATCTAATTAACCAAGATTGTTAACTCGCCACCAGTAAAGACTGCCTATATCCAACAAAACCGTGTATTTCATATCCCTACACCTAACGTTACAACCCTTTAAAAGACCTCTTTGATAGTTTATCCTAGGTGCTTACGCCATGTGGTGGAGGTTTGATCCTTTCCCAAGCCTATGGTAATCTATTTTGCTATGACAGGTAGTGAGAGATATCTTCCGTTTCCATATTGTAATTTATACTTTATTACACCCGAGAGATGTGAGTATCTAAACACTATTTGTGAGGTGCTAGTATATGGCCTCCGTGCTTGTCTTTGGTATTTAGTGGAACGATTATTTGTTGTAATTACTTTTATATTAGTGTTAAATGACCCCTAACTTGTATTTTGATTAGAATAAAAGCGCATTTGCTTGAGGACAAGCAAATCTCAAGTGTAAGGGTATATGATGAGGCGAAAAATGAACCACTTTTAGGGGGTCATTTAAGCCTGGAATTGAATTTATTTGATCAAATATTGCCCTAAATCGTTCCTTTTGTGATTTTAGGTACTTTGGGAGTGAAATCTGGAAAAGGAAGCAATTCGGACGTTTTTGGAGCATAAAAGTGAAGACAACGCCAAAGACTTAATTTTCCTTGCTGGAACAGTACCTGACGGCGTCACCAAGGCCGTCACTAAGGCCGTCACGTGTGTTGGTGACGGCCCAGAAACTTCATGAAGGCGTCACGTAGGCCGTCACGTGTAAATTGTCACAACTTGCGCGCGCGGTAGCTGACACCGTTTTGGTCATAACTTTTGCATACGAACTCGGATTTGAGCGATTCAAAAAAGAAAACGATCGGGACGAAAAGATCTACGATTTGGTGAAGAAAAATTGTTCATGGCGCCGTCAAGGTTTGGCTGACGCCGTCATGATCGGGCCGGGCAGAAAATAGCCTATAAATATAACATCATAACTTCACTTTTTGTAAGCCCTAAACCCTAAGGTCGATTCCTGGGTTTAGGTAGGTGTTTTTCCAGCAACTTAGAGGGTTTCAATCACTCCATAAACATCATATATTGGTTTGATGATTCTATCTTAATTATGTTTTCCATTATCATTGTTGTTTGCTCTTCTTTGATGATGATTTGCTAATTCACCTTGTGTCTACTTATGATTATGTGAAACTTGTATATAATTGATTAGATCTCATTGATTTCTTGTTGATGTTTGTGTCTATCTCCATCAATGAGGGCTTGTTGATGTGTGTGTCTATCTCCATCAATTAAGGCATGACAACTTCAATAGATCTAGTTGGTTTAGTTTATAATTCTTGTTTCCTATTGATTCTTGTTTTGATTGAATGTCTCATCAATGTTAGGCTTAAGAAAACTGGCAGATCTCCATTGTGTAACTTGCTTGAACGTCTTAAGAAACATGAACCGATGTGTACTAGGTTTTTATGGTTGTATTTAATGCATGAGCGAATTCTAGTGATCCCATGTTAGGAGCTTCTTAGCCGGCTCGACATAGGAGTGAAGTAGGAGCTTATAGGATTGGGGAAGTAAGTACGCCACCCCATGAATGGTATTAAGGAATACAACCCGTCAATTAAAACAAGGTTTTACAATTCAATAGGTAGAATTGGATAGCTAGCAAGGAGTAACATATCATGGGTAGACATGCTTCACTTATCTTGTAGAACCTTAGTTTAGTTTTCTTGCACATTAGTTTAATTAGTAGCTTTTGGGTTAGTTGATTAGCAACTAATTCCGCCCCTTCTTCCAAAACCCGAGATTTTCACTTGCTTTTCATAAAATATAAAAACACAAAAAGAATCATCCTTCACCTTTAGACCTAGTTAGACCAATTTCAATCCTAACGACACTATTCCTAGCTGAATGATCAATCCCCCGGTACTTGTCACTATACTATACTACAAAGATCAGGTACACTGCCTGGTGGGGGTTGTAAGCTTCTCGAGATCCCTCGAGAGGTAAAGCCTGGTGCAAATCCCTACGCTATCAATCATGGAACTTGAGGACCAAGTCAAGTTTCTTATGAAATCCTATGAAGCTCCTAAACCTTCAAGCCAAGTGAACAAAATCACTTCTTCATGTGAATTATGTAATGGTCCTCACGACACTCATAATTGCATGGAACTTCCCGAACAAGATTTTGCGGACTATGCATCTTCGCGTACTGACGGAGCGAGAGATAAGTGGTACACTTTCAAGCCCGAGCCAAACACTTATGGTGATTCCTACAACCCTTCTTGGAAAAATCACCCAAACCTTAGGTGGAAACAAAACCAAAACACTCCTCAAAACAATTCTTCCAATCCACCTAATCGTTTTCAATCAAACGGTTCATCCTCAAACCGTACTTTCAACAACAATCCTTCCAACAACTATGGTAGTACCAACAATTTTGAAGGATTGATGTCCAATTTTATGGCATCTCAAGAAGCTCGTTTGGCTAAGTTTGAGTCCGAATTCAAACAAACAAAGCGATGACAAGTAAAATTGACACCTTGTTGAAAGTTCTCAATGACCGAGAAATGGGAGCACTCCCAAGCGACACGGTCAAGAACCCGAAACTAAACGTTAACGCTATCTCTTCAGTTTTGTCTCCTAGTTCTTACCCACAATACTATTCGGTCAATGCTATGAGCACGTGTTTCAAGCAAAGTCAAGTTCTTAGAAAAGACCAACGTCATGAAACCACCTATAAAAAGTCGGTCAACAAAGCAATTGAAACACCTCCTATTCAAAACCTTGACGATGAATTCAAGGAGCTCCACATTGAACGTTCGGTTATTGATGTTTTAGCTCGTGCTCCTTACTACAATGCCCTTTAGGAAAAATACGAGACGAAGCTTAAATTTGGTGAAAAAGGAACCGCCTTCGTTCAAAACAAGTTACCTAAGAAATTAGATGATCCGGGCATATTTATTCTACCTTGCAAGATTGGAAACTCTGAGGCTTTTGACACATTAACCGATCTTGGGTCAAGCCTAAATCTACTTCCGTTGTCCCTTTACACCACTCTTAAGCCAGGTAAATTAGATGAGACAGAAGTAATCATAGGTCTTGCGGATGGAAGTTTCGCATATCCGGTTGGGGTAGTAAAGGACGTACTAGTGCACATAGGAAGACTAACTATTTTAGCCAATTTCCACGTCTTTGATATGGTTAGTGACTCTACATGCCCTTTGCTAATAGGAAGAGGATTTCTAGCTACCGCAAGTGCGATGATTGATTATAAAGAGCCCAAAGGACCAGTAGGATTATTAAATAATTCCCTTATGGAAGAGCTCGAGAAGGGAACTGTGAAATTGTCCATTAGTTTTGGGAATAGGATAGAAGAGGGTGACCCTGACGTTTTCAAAGTCGTCGTTACTGTTGGAAAGGAGTACATTCCCAACACCTATATCGATCCCGAATCCCCAATGAACGTGATATCTCTCCAAATGTATAACAAGATTTTTGACAAAAATCTTGATCATGAGGGATTCCATTTTGTGGGAATTGTTAGGAGGACCCCAATTATGGTTGGAAAGTTTATTTACGACATTGATCTAACAGTGGTTCATGATATTGAATCAATCATTAATCCAACGTTAACCAATTTGGTCCTAGGGAAACCGTTTGTAAGAGCCACTGGAATGACTGTCAACGAAACTGACGGTAGTATATTATTCACCGATGGGGTTAGGCCGGGTAATCTTTCATGATGGTAATGAAGAAATACACGAATATCGCCCGCGATTGACCGACAATACTAGGGGTATGGATGTGAGAGGACCTTGTAGGATAAAACGACGTGACCCTAATAACTTGAAAATACCTTGTACGATTGGGCACAAGCATTTTTATAATGTATACATAGACACATGTTTACCCATGAATGTTATGTCTCTGTTTCATTATAATAATGTCTGTAGATGGGGGTTAGTCTACAAAGGAAAGGACATGGTTGGTCAAGATGATGACGTGTAGGTATTTGTTGGTAATATGATGTTCACGATGGGCTTTACAATTGTTGACAACATAGAAGATTACATAGACCCTAGGTTATCACAAGTAGTTTTCGGTGCCCCTTTTTGCGAAATCACTAATCTGGCGATAGATAGTGAGAATGGGATAATGACCTTCACCGACGGGGTTAAGGAAGTCTCGTTTCAAACCCCTCATAAGTCTTGGGAGTATAGAGAATTGGGTCGCGATGGACTTGATGTACTTGATAAACTTGGATCTCAAGTAGCATTAAGTGACGATGACGTTAGGAGAGGATGTAAGAGTCCTTTCGATTTAGAGTGTGGGTTCTTCAAGGGAGTTACTGAACTTAGTTCTAAATATAGGACAGAAAATGTGGAGATTTGAGGATCCTAAATACTTACACTATCAAAGCGATTCTGACAATGATAACGAGGGTGACCTAGAAAACGTGACTGGTGATGGAGTCACGTAATAGAGCATAACTTCGAGTCTAGTTACAAGACTCGTTAATAAAGAAAAGCGCTTCTTAGGAGGCAACCCAAGCTTTATTTGTTTGTGTGTTTATTTAATTTTATTTGCTTCCGTATGTATGTTTTATTTATATTGTTTATAGTTCATGTTTCAAATTAAATTGTGAAAATGCTTTATTTTGTTTTTAACTTCGTCTTGATCACATATAAAGGTATTTTTCAAAAGATAAGTATAAGGGAAATCCAAATTTGTTTTTAAGAACAAGTTGAACATGAACGATAACAATGTTAAATTAACATGCATATTAGTATTTGTTTGAGTCAAATGCTTGTATCGAGTCATAATGAATATTTTGCAGGAATTCCAGGAATTTAGGCATAGGTTTTACTGGAAATTTTCCGGAAACAAAATATAAAATTTTTGTCAGATCAACCTGACGGTGTCAGGCATTTCAACCTGACGACGTCAGGTGTATATTTTCTGAAAATTTTACAAGTTTTGTTTTTCTGCCGAAATTATAAAGTTTCGTAAAATCTTTAACATTTAAACTCTAGGAATCTGCAAATATTCAGTCCACAAGCATTATATCTTTATTTGCTTTCTAGGACTTAAATTTATATAGAATTTACCGCCGATTTTACGTGAGGTTTTTCGTGTTTGTTTTCTCAGATTTAACAGGTTATATTGGACAAGAAGATGATTTACATTTCTGAAGAGAAGCTTTTCTATGCTCATTTTCTTGGAGGAGGATCTAACCATGTTACCACATTATCCACACCGAACGAATCAGGGGAGTAATTGTTTTATTTTTTTCATTTTCTTTACTTTTACATCTTTTAATTGAACATTGGGGACAATGTTCGGCTTAAGTGTAAAAGGGGGGGGGGGGTAAATGAAGATACCTTAGAGATTATAATTGCGCTTGATTTTTGTTTGTTTAATAGTAGATGTGTAATAAAACTGAGAGAAATACTTGTTAGGACAATTTTAGCACCAAATTTAAAATTTTTTGCAACATATAGGAGTGAAACTTTAGTCCTAATAAGCGTCTTATAGATAGGAGTTATATGACTAGCACAAAAAAACCGTACCACTCAAAAATTTCCACCACAAATATGTGAGTTTCGCCCCTAGATCTTTAGGAAAAAGCATTTATCTTTAATAATTGTGAGTGTACCGGTAGTACTTAGATTCTAGAACTTGCGTTAGTGATTCATCCCGAGACCGCTAGTGAGACTACATTCGTGTAGTTAGGATTTACTACATGATAAGAGGCATTAGGATAACCCTTGTTTTACACCTATAATATAATTACATTGACTTCAATGGTCAAGTAATTCTCCCACACCTTTGCGATGTACTCATTTTTAGTACACGATACCCCTAGTACACCCCTCAGAGCCTATCTTTTTCGTTTCTAACGTTAAGCATTTTACTTAAAGAAATAATTTGTTTACAATCCACCCCCAAATGTACACCCAAATCGCCTTAGCCTTCCTTGTATGCACTCATCTTTAGTGCATTATTGTTATTTGTTTAAACCCTTTGTTAATTGTCTAATTGATTACATGGTTGCTAAGTCGAGTCATATCTTGTATATATTGTTTTGGGACGATTAGGACTCATGGGTAAAGTACTAGTGTAATGGAGTAATGGGGAAAAACATCAATTATTACCCCCATATGTGCGTAAACGTTTTAAAGTACTCCAAGTGTTTTAATTATCTTAATTCGAGTCATTAGAATAGTTAAATGTAAAGTATGTAAAAGTTCAAGTGTAAGGGGAATGAAAATTCCCTATGATGTATTATTTTGGATGGTAGGGCGAGAATGTATGAAAAAAATCGAAAAATCAAGAAAAAAGAAAAAAAAACAGAAAAAGAAAGAGAAAAACATACGGACTACCATCCCGTTTCCTTTTATGTTTATTTTATGTTTTTGTTAGTTTATGATTAGCTTAAGTTGAGTCAAGTCTTGGCCTAGCAACGCCGCATTGTACATGTAATTGACCAAGATGATTAACTTGCCACCAGTAAAAATATCCTTTATCCAACAAACCGTGTTTATCATATCCCTACACCTAACATTATAACCCATTAAAAGACTTCTTTGATAGTTTATCCTAGGTGCTTGCGCCAAAGTGGTGGAGGTTTTCGATCCTTTCCCAAGCCTATGGTAATCTATTTGCTATGACAGGTAGTGAGTGATATTTTTCCATTTTCATTTGTGATATATACATTTATAACACCCGAGAGATGAGAGTATCCAAACACTATTTGTGAGGTGCTAGTGTATGATTTCCGTGCTTGTTTTGATTAAGGTGGAACGATCATTTGTTGTAATTACTTTTATATTAATGTTAACTGACCCTAGCTCATATTTTGATTGAAATAAAAGCTCATTTGCTTTAGGACATGCAAATCTCAAGTGTAAGGGTATTTGATAAGGAGAAATTTGTTACGCTTTTAGGGGGTCATTTAAGCCCTAAATTGTGTTTTTATGATCAAATATTACTTCAAATCATTTCTTTTGTCAATTTAGGTACTTTGAAGAAGAATTCTGGAAAATGGAGCATTTTGGATGTTTTTAGAGCATAAAGTGAAAAAAACGACAAAGTCAAGAATTCAAGCTGGATACAGTACCTAAAGGCGTCAAGTGTCACAAGGTGATGCCGTCATATGAAGATCAAGAGGTGGATAATTGCTTTACACTTGACGCGCCAGAAAGAAAATTCAAAGATTACACGTGACGGAGTCACATTATAAAACGCCAAGGCCGTCACGTGTTAACTTAAAAAGAGACGCGCCAGAACCCTTTGAACCAGACGGCGTCAAGAGTAGATCTAGGCAATCCGAGAAATTGTACGGCGACGACTTGACGGCGTCACGACCCAAAAGGTGACGCCGTCAGCTTGTATTTTCTATATATATTTTTGGATTTTTCATTCATTAGAGAGGAACTTTTGTGCAACAAACCCTAGACGGTTTTACAGCCTTTTTAAAGGTTTTAAACCCCTTCTTTCATCCATGTTTAATTGAAGATAAGTTATCTATTAATCATTCAATATGTCTATGTGTTGTTGGATTATCGTATATGCTTTTCTTTCTATTAACATGCTAGCTTATGTTTATTTGTGTTTACTTAGATCTAATGAAACCTAGTTATTGATTATTGATTGTTGGTTTGTCATTGATTGTTCTGGGTGATTGATTTTAGCGTTAGGCTTAAGAAAAATGGCTAATCTCCTATACGGTAACTTGCTTGAACGTCTTGAGAAATGTAATCGGATATGTACTACGATTTTATTGGTTGTATTAAATGCATAAGTAACTATTAATGAGGCCATGATAGGATACTAAACGTGTCATCATAGGAAGAGATAGAAGCTTATAGAGTTGGGGAAGATCGTACACGGCCCCACGAATGGTATTAAGGAATGCAACCCTTCATCCACACAATTGTGACAAATTAACTAATCAATAAAAGATAACTATGGAGTAATGAAATCTAAGTAAATACGTTTTTCTCCATATAGAAGTTCCTACATTTTATTTTCTTGTTATTTTATTTTTATTGTTTAAGTAGTTATTTGGGTTAGTTGGCTAGCAACTAATTCTGCCCACTCTTCCAATACCCGAGATATTTACTTGCTTTTCATAAAATATAAAAATACAAAAAGAATCATCCCTCACCTTTAGACCTAGTTAGATTAGTTTCAATCCTAACGAACACTATTCCCTGAGAGAACGATCAATCCCCCGGTACTTGCCACTCACTATACTACATCGGTCAGGTACACTGCCTGGTGGGGATTACAAGCTTCTCAAGATCCCTTGAGAAGTAAAACCTTTTGCAAGGTTGCAAAACCACACATTAGGAATCTTAACACAAACAAGTATGAAGAACACAAATTGAATAACTAACTTCGTATATTACTAAACTTGATATATTGAGGTGATACTAAATCACAATACCGTAGTTTTCATTTTATACTCTAAGGAAACCCTAATGTTACAAAATGTGTGAAAGGATAAATGTATATTCTCCTAAGATATCTAATATACGTACATATCCTTCCCTAATATATCTCTAACAAACTATTATGTTTTTATCATAAACAGACTTAACTAAATACTAAGCAGACTTAACTATCACTGCCAGACTTAACTTAGTACTGGCAGTACTAACTATAACTAACAGACTTAACTATTACATCAGCAGACTTAAGTCTGTTCTAATAATTCCCAACATTTATGTTATAATCGTCAGGTCTGCAAGATTGTAGAAGGTCAAAGGTATTCAAAGAGACTGTACAAATGAGCTAAATATATTATGTATTATCACAGCTCTATCACCAATCGCAATTCCAGGTGTAGTGTTACTTCACCTTTACTGATATGTTGCAAAGTGTGTGTAGTTTCTTTTTTTTCTATCACCAATCGGTTTGGTGGAGATATGCTTTATGTACTAATCTGTTCATTTTTTATATGTACATCTGACTTTTGTAATTTTCATGCAGATTCTTTCTTCTTTTGTGGAACTAATTTCAGGTCAGACTTCACAATTTACTAACTTAAAGATGTTAAAGATTTGTCCAAAAGTAGTAGACTCGGCTGAGCGAGCACAAAAGAATGCAAGTATGTCTGTGGAAGTCAAAAAGTTTCTGCTAGATGGTTCTCCAAGTGCCACTTTTACATATATGTTGTTTCCATTAGGGGGTTGAATATTTGGCTCATTAAGATATCTTAAAAGCTTAGTTAGAATGCTTAACTTATCGTTCCTCTTTATAGTTTCTAAAATTGATTTGAATAAGGCATTTGTATTTTTGGCTATTGGCCGCATGCCTGAATAATGTTACGGTGTGTCTATTACTATATAATCAGTTTATTGTGTTTCCAGATAGGTGGGATGTCAAAAAAATGAGTTCTTTTTTTATAGGCAGAATGAAGCTGATACCCCAGAAAAAGCGGATGCAAAACCTGTGCTAGTGAAAGTTTCCATGCGCAAGGGTCTCTTCAAATGCCGGACCTAGAGCAACCAGATAGGAAATACCAAGAAATAGAAACATGAGTAGCATCCATGAAGTCAGTCGCTACACCTTTAGGGCAAACAACTCTGAAGTTGCCACGCCAACCTCCAGAAAAAAGGGAAGGCTTTACTTGGTTTCGGTCTGTGTGACGGTGGGTTCAAACCCTATGGATTAGTTGGCCAAAAGGTCGGAAACCATGGTTACCCAAAAGCTTCACATTAAGGCAGAAGGTGTGATAACGGGAAGACTCAAATGCCCCCCCCCCCCCTATTTTTCCCCTTTCTCGTAGGGAGACCTGAGGTGACAAACACCCAAACTCTTTCTTTTGTCGTGGTTTAGTCCCGAAAGGTTTGAAAAGAATACTAACATAAAGGAGTAAATATCATAAATCGTCCATGTGGTTTACTGGGTCACTCGAAAATGGTCCCTATACTTTTTTCACTCAGATTCGGTCCCTGTGGTTTTGAACCCATACGGGTTTAGTCCCTTGATCATAACTCTGATAGTTTGACTGTTAAGTAGAAGGCTATTTTTGTCATTTCAATATATATTTTTATAAAAAAAAAATAAACAAACCACACACTCACTCATTCACTCAACACACAAAAAAACACACTTATCTCAAATTTCTCTTCATCTTTCTCACACTAGAATTCGGCCAGCAAGCTCGCCGTCGACCACCACGGCGTCCCCAACCTCCCCAAGGCTAACACCACAATAACCCGCAACTACTACCTAACCAAACTACCATTAACTCAAAATGTATTTTTGTTCTGATTGTTTATAACAATTATTTATTAGAGGAAGTTTCTTTTTAGAACCTCTTTTTGGTTGCTTGAAAAGTGCAGTTAAAATTGCCGGAATTGGTGGTGGCCATGTATGTTTATTGAAGACAACAACAACAACAACAACAAAGGTGTTTTTGTCATTTTACACCATTAAACAAACATTTTAATGGTCAATAGACGGAATTAGTGGTCAAGAGACCAAACCCGTATTGGGTCAAAAAAAAGTATAGGGACCATTTCCGAGTCCGGTAACCACAGGGACGATTTATGATATTTACTCAACATAAAGGTAACAATAATCCGGAAATAACCGTGATGGCATATATATAAAAGAGTAAATTACACCCTTCGTCTTTATGGTTCGCGTTGACTACAACCTTTCGTCTTTTGACCCCAAAAAATGTGTCGCTTGTCCCTAACCGCCAGACATTACACGCTATTAGTCCCCTAACTCTAACGACTCTCACTAACACTCGTTAAATCTCCCTACATAAGGGTACTTTGGTCTTTTTAAATCTAACCTTATGAGGTTATTCGGCCATATTACTCTTAACTTCATCTTCTTTCTTTTACTTTATCTTTATTGTCTTAATCTCAAACCATTACCATCCACCATCATCTTCTTCCATATCCGACCACCACAACCAGCCAATTAGATATACAAACAAATGTATAAGTTTCTAGCTACCCACCATCCGACCACCTCATTTTTTAACTTTGACTTCTTTCTTTCATAATTGATTTGATAATTGATATTAAGGGTAGATGTGTAAAGTGTTTGGGACCTTATAAGAAACAACGGGAGAAAGACGAATACACTCTCACATGGGTATCACGTGTTGGCAGTCAACGACTGTTAATGACGGTCATTAAAGGGAGGGACTAACGACACAATTTTTTAAGTCAATGGACGAAAGACTGCGGTCAACACAAACCGAAAGGTGGTAATTTACTCAATATAAAAAGAAAAGAAACACCAAATAAATATCCCCTTATTATTGATTCGAACTAAAACCCTAAAAAGAAAAGAAGCAAAGCAAAAAACCCTATTTTCAACCTCAAATTTTCAGTCCTTCATCGCCGCTTTCAGATTCCCTTCTCCGGCCATCTTTGTTTTCTGCTTACGTAAGCATCTTCATAACCCCCTAATATCTTATTTTTATAAAAATTGTACTTTTTTGATTATATGCTTTTTGGGTATTATTGATTGTGTTAAAATATTGTACTATTAGTATTGATTTGTATTTGGTAATAGGTATTTGAGTTGAAAACTTAGGGGGGGGGGGGGAGTGTTTGGATTAGTTTATTTTACGGGTTTATATCAGCTTTTAGAGCACGAGGTACGGTTGCGTTATAGGCAAAACTGGTGACCTATAGGGGGTGTTTGGATTAGTATTTGTTTTGCGGGTCCCGGTGCACTATGTTACTAGTGGCGTGGTTTTTGGTATTGTGTTATAGGATTATCATGTTGTAGGTACAAAAGATGACGTGGTACCTATAACATGTATTATAACACAAACGCGCATTTTGTTATTGAAATATGGAAAAACAAGTATAGTTTTTTTAATAAGATTGATGATAAAAGACAAAAGATTATTCAGTTGTTTGATTATATGCTGTATGGGTATTATTGATTTGTATTTGGTAATATGTATTTGTGGGGGGGGGGGGGGGGGGGGATTAGTTATTTTTATTTTTTTGGGTTTATCGGCTTTGAGAACATAAGGTACGTGTTATGATTCGGATTCAATTAAGACCTCCTACTTGTAGACACAGACAATTAGAGAAGAATAAGCTTATCAATTCATACATATTTGTGTTATCAGTGCGACATAAACAGAATTTACAGAAAAGACCTCCTACTTGTAGACATGACATAAAGAACACGATACTTGAGTTAGACACATAACAGTTTGGTTGCGTTATAGGGTGTGTTTGGATTAGTATTTATTATTTTGCGGGTCTCGGTGCACTATGTTACTAGTGTTATAGGTACAAAAGCTGACGTGGACTCCTATAACATGTTTTTGTTAACACAAATGCGCATCATGTTATTGAAAGATGGAAAAACCTATATAGTTTTTTTTTAAAGCTTATTTGGGCTTATGGCAATAAGCCATAAGGTTAACTTGTATGAAGCTATAAGCTGAAAAAGTGACTTTATTGACTTTTTTGGTAAGCTGAAATGAGCTACATTAAAATTTTAAATAAGCATGTATTAGTGTAGTTATGTTGTGTTTTACGAGGTGTTTTGATTAGCTTATTTTATGAGCTTATCAGTTTATTGAAATTTGAAAAAGTTAATAAAATCACTTTTTCTAGCTTATGTGTCTCTTGAGCTTATGGCTAATAAGCCATGAGATCAATTTGAGGAGCTCATAAGCCAAAAAAGTGACTATTGACTTTTTCAAAGTTCAATAAGTGGATAAACGTGTAAAAATGAGCTAATTTAATTATTTAAATACCCCCTGGTTTTGGTTATGTTTGGTTTTCTAATGAAGTTATCTGATTATTGCATATATTTTGACAGATACCTATTCTATTTCAGTGAGTTTTTATCCTCTGATCATCATGGCGACAAGTAAATGTATTCGTTGACTTTAGACAAAAATTTGTATACCGTTTGACTTAGGCAGTTCCAAAATCAAGACTATGGCACATGATGATAATGCTAGGAGACCTCAGGCAGACGTTAACGGAGGCATGAAGAACTTCAGAGCTGTTAATGGTGGAGCAATCGGCGATGTTACTATGTTAAGGGCTTAAGGCCCAGCAGCCCTGCATTTGTTTCTTAGATTGTCAACACTAGTGTGGTTGAATGCAACTCTGTAGGAGATTCAATTCAGATAGCTGCTTACTTTCTTAGTGCAACTGTAGGGATGTTTCCCGGGCTGTTTCAGATAGCAAAAGAGGCGATAAGAGAGACTGGCTATCGAGTGACAGAAGTGACAGACCAGCAGCTGGAACCTTACATGATAACTCTCCAAGACCCAATGCACTGGCCAACTCTCATCACTGTTTTTGGTCAGTTGGCTCTGATTGTTTATAAGAAAATTGATAACCACAATTATAGTAGATTCATGAAGAACAGGACTGCGGCAATCAAAAGTTTTGCCAGTATGTATGGGGAATTGGTTCCTGGTGACGGTGATATTTTTCTTTCTTATGAAGTGGCCAAATCTGTTAGTGCTTTTACATGGCGTAGCCCAAAGATAAGAGCTCATCTGCTGAGGGCAATATTGGCGAATCGTGAAGGCGAAAGGAGGTTCAATCAAGTGTGCAACTATCTCTCTTATATTTTGAGCTGGACTGAGATGTCTACTCTGATTTACATCTAGGACACTCTGTGGATGACAAACTCTCCTGTCCTAGACGATCCAAGAAGGGTTGAGAGAGAAGTTCTCAATCTAATAGATGCTTATAACAAAGTGAATAGCACGGAATATCCTCAGTATTATGCAATCTTCAATCCCACTGAGGTTGCAGTTACAATTGTGAAATCAAGGTTTAAAATGTGCTAAATAAGTTTGTACGCATAAGTTGTGAAGATGTATTACTTGAAAAGTACAAATGGGAGTGTCTTATTATTGTTTAAGAGAGAAAGTAATTCAAGCATTATATATACTATAGAAGGGTACTGGCGCAATACGGCGGCGGGTATCCGGTAACTATTTTTGTGGTGAGCAAATGTTTTTCATTCGAAAACTTCTTTGTTTACCATGTCTCAAATATTTATAACTTAGTAGATATATGTTTTTCAAAAGTGGAACATCTAAATTATTTATAGTTTAAATATTTAGCACTTTTATTTTTTTAAATTTTGCATTAAATTGGTGGTTATAAGTTTAGTGAGCTTTTCTTATAAACAATTCTATTTAAATATATCATTAATGGAGGGGGTTACAATATGGTTTAAACAAGACTTAAATTTTTAAATTTTACATTAATTTTCTAATTTTCCATTTATAGTAATGTTTTTTGTCTTCAAATTTAAAGACTTTTTATCCTAAATCATTTATAATGTAGTATAGATAATTATAAGTATATATATCTTGAAGCTAGCCTCAAATGCAACCGTTGTTCATATCGGGGAATTAGTAACCCCATTTGCCATAATTTAAATTTAGCTTTTCATTTCCGTTTTTTCATAATTAAAATATTATACCTATAGAGACAAAAACTAACCAGGTTGTCTTTATGAGACATGTAATAAATAACAATTATATAAATTACACTAGAAGGGTACCCGCACGTTGCAGCTGCGGGTACCCTGAAATTAAATTTTTCGGTGAATCATATATTTTAGTTAATTATGTTCTTTTTGACGATAAATTTATGGATATCAAGAATTTCGTTTAGATCGTGCCCGTTCGGTCTCGAGCATGTTTGGCCCGCACCCGTTCGGGCACAAGCCCATTTGGCCAATTGCCCGTTCGGGCCTGAATATTTGTATAATGTGCTTTATTATTTGTATTAGTGACATTTAATGTATGAATTGTGTTTAATTTGGTTGTACAATATGCTTGATAATTTGTATTTGTGATGTATGAGGTCTTTTAATAATTGTATTCATTGTATTTATTAACCAATTAATTAATTGACTACATTAAATATCATTAATGTGGTGTTTTTTTTAATATGTGCATTAAAGTGGTGTACACTATGCTTCTTGTCTTGTAAGTCTGAAAATTATGTGCATTAAAATGGTGTATATGCATATTTCCTATTAAAGAAATGTTTTTAG
>JARVZY010003640.1:0-26809 GCA_030686995.1 Artemisia argyi | reverse complement strand
CTAAATGTGTAAACGAATAACGCAAAATATAGTCACAGATACCCGCCGTTGCATTACGCGAGTACCGTTCTTGTATTTTATAAAGAGTGAATTACACATTGTGTTACCCAAAATAACACCCGTAGTCACTCGATATAAAAATCTCAATAATAATTTTTAACTTGCAAACTATGTACACGGATGATAAATGGATAAAGACATTTTTCATGCACATGTTCAATGATATAGACACTGCTGCAATTTAGATTCAGTTAATAAAAATGTTTGGCTAATAGTGGAACATCTAAAACACCTTTAAAATACTAGTCTAATCAGTATCACAACTATTCCAGCAATCACAATTAATAGATAAATATGTTGGTCCCGAATTTGGATAAAACATGAATGTGTTTAAGAAGTTAAAAGCAAGTTTCACACTATATCCATTTGACAATTAGTAACATCATTTACATTTTTTCAACGTTTATAATTCTTATTAGAAATGAATCAAAGAATCACAAGGGATAGTTGCGGAAAACTATCTCAATTGAATGACAAATAAAACTCTCATATAAATGAATAAAAGCTTGTTAGTTTAGCTTATAATTCAAAGAGAAGATGATTCTATCACTATAATATATTTTATTATATTTTTGTGTTAAGAATCTCTATTTCTCTCTTTACATCAATGTTTAAAAACCGGGATTTTAATTGACCCGGTTGAGCCACCGGATCACGGTTCAACCGGGGTTTTCACTCAAAACCGGCTTCTGGTAACGACCATAACTTTTGAACCGTAACTCCATTTTCAGCGAATTACCTGCCAAAATGACCACTTCACAGTTCTACCGGTTGGGTCAACCCTACTTGTGTTTATATAGGTGGGTAAAAGTGAAGTCACATATGTGCAGTAGGTTACATGTTAACCATCTAGTGGAAGAGTACATCTTTCTACACAGTGCTTCCATATGTAGCTTCACTTTCAAAGTACTTTAGTGAATAGTTAACTCTAGTATTTCACCTTTTTAGCAATCACTATTGTACTTGTTTGATTTCCTTTTAGTTTTTTTGCTTTTAGGAAGTTCCTGCCTATATTTCAAGTCTGGCTTTGAAAGAGTATACTAAGTGAGAGAGACTTTGTCAGATATCAGTGATTCAAATGTTGTTTGTAGCTCAGGTACTTTACTTATTGATGCAGCTCAGCGAGGTAAAGTATATCATATCTTGAGTTGGTCTTCGAAGTCCCTGAAGCTTGTTGTTGAACGAGCTTTGTAGAACACTCAATGACTTCTCATTAGTGAGTAACTCCATATGTTTGATGTTCAAATATTATCAAAGACTATTGGGTCAAATTTTTGGCCCAACAATTTCACTCTATTTGAATATAAAAATAGTTTGAGTTATCATCTTCTTTGGTTTAGGGCTTCACTTTCTACCTCAGGAAATGGTGAGACTAACTTTGGTCTTTGAAGAACTTTAAAGATGACTCCCTTAGTGTATTCACTCAGGGATGAATTCTACACTTAGGTTATGTTATGTTCAAATCATAGTCAAAAACTACTGAGCACTGAAATGGCCAACAATAAATATCCTCTATTTGGAAATACAAATAACCTAAGTGTTTTCAGATGTAAGTAAGCATAACAACTTCTTCTTACTTTCTGAATTACAACAAAGAACTAAACAAAAACAGTAAAGTTTGATTTATTTTATTTTATTTTATTATTTTTTTTGAGGTTGCTGAACTTTATTTAAACTTCATGTTCATGGACCTTTCGAGGTTCAAGGACCTTTCCAGCTTCATGTTTAGTGACCATTATCATGTGTGTATTATTCTCCATGATGGTCCTTCGTCCCATTACCTCTCATTAGTGACATATTTTCAACAGAAATAGCTCATTCCTTCTTTTTCTTGTTAGGAGGATTTGGTCATAGGTTTAAATAAAAAAGTTGTAGACTTTTTGTAAAGGATTTATTTGAGATTTTTTTTGGAGGGACTGGTGTGGATTTTGGTTTGTGAAGGTTTTGGTGATTTTTTATTTTTTATTTTTACTTCATTTTTTTATTTTCTTTTTGCTTTTTCGTTTTAGGTTTTGGTGAGATTTTTATTTTATTTATTTATTTTTTTTTGGTGAGAAGATTTTGTTAAGAGGTTTTGGTGAATGGTTTTTTTTTTTGTATGTTTTGGTGAGAGGGTTTTTTGTTTAGAGGTTTTGGTTATGGAGGCTCTGTGAATGGTTTTGTTTGTGGAAGTTGTGGTGAATGTGCTTGGGTATATGAAGTGGTCATTTCAAAAGTGTTTATAAAAGTATCCCCCCCCCCCCCCCCCCTAAAAAGTTGCAACTTTTGCTGCAATTTTGAAGTAAACCTACTTTGATTGAATTTTGACCAAGTTCATGTATGTGAATTTGACACACAACTGATTTCTTAGAACCATTTTTCCTAAAGTTTTTCAATTGAGCCCACACAATGTTATAAATTTCATTTTTTTAATAAAATTTTGAAAGTATTTAATAGGCAAACAAATATGGATTATTGAGATTAATCCACCTATAGCACTTGTTAGTCCTGAATATGGATAAAACATGAATGTGTTTAAGAAGTTAAAAACAAGTTTATCACTAGAACCATTTGACAAATTATAATACCATTCGTACTTTTTAATGTTTATAATTTTTATTAGAAATGAATCAAAGAATTACAAGCGATAGTTACGAACTTGCTGAATATTGTCCCAATTGAATGATAAATGAAACTCTCATAGAAATGAATCAATGCTTGCTAGCTTAGTTTATAATTCAAGGAGAAGAGGATGCTATTAGTAAAACATTTTTTTTCTTTCTTTTTTAGAATATTTAATTCTCTCATTATATACTACTAGTATTTATATACGTGGGTAAATGGAAAGTCACATGTGTGTAGTAGGTGACATGTTTAACCATCTAGTAAAAGATTACATCTTTTCTCATAGTGTTTTTATATGTAGCTTCACTTCTAAAGTACTTTAGTAGGAATAGTTAATTCAACTATTTCATCTTTTTAGTAACCACTATTGTACTTGTTTGACTTTACTTTTTTGCTTTTAGGAAGTTTTTGTCCATATTTCAAGCCTGAATTTGAGAGAGCATATGACGTCCTTGAAGCTTGTTATTGAACGAGTTTAAACAACACTCATTGACTTCTCATCAGGGAGTAAACTACTCACTCACTGATTCTTAAGTAAGTAACACATTCACTGATTCTTCAATGAGTAACATACTCAGTAATTCTTATCAGTGAGTAACTCATGATGTTTTATGTTCAATTATTGTCAAAGACAATTGGGTCGAATTTTTTGACGCACCAAAATATGACAATAGTCGGAAAATAGGCAAATAGAAGAAAGTAAGTGGTCATTTTAAGATAGCCGTAAAATCTACTTTACATATAATTTCATAATCATATGTGAACAAGCCTATATACGCCTAAGGCGTTAAAACTAATAGAACCTCAGTGACTTATCGACCCAATTTGTTGCGGCATATTACATTTGTGGGCACATTTTGTTTCATAATCTAGAGGTTGTGGGTTCAAGCCTCGTTGGAAGTATTTGTTAAATATATTGCAAGAGTGATATAAGGTGTAAAAAATGAAAAACTAATACATCCAAAACCAAGCATTAACTTTGTTGATCCAAAACTTCATTATATATCTTTGTGTAAAAAGTTATCTATCAAAATGAAGGAATAACAAGTAGGGATAATACCTAATATGCCCGGTTGCTCAATTGATTTGCTTATTTGCCCAAGAATTCGGAGTTTTTTAATTTAGACCGGGCAACTGGGCATCTCGACTCATATGATGACAAGTGTCATCCAATAGCCCAAAAAATGCACAAATTGCTCAAAATGTACACAACTAGCCCAAAAAATAATCCAAAAAGTGACACTTGTCACTTGCAAATTTCATTTGCCCAAAAACTACAGGTTGCCCTGGTATAAGTTAAGAAACTCCAAATTCTGGGGCAAATAATCAAACGCATTGGACAACTGGGGCATATTAGGAATTATCCCTAATAAGTATGTCAAATCGTTACTTAAATGGCAAAATGTTAGACAACACTATATAAAACATTGAAAAATACTCCATGCTTCTCATAATAAGTGTTTACTTTCATATTACACAAAGTTTTAGAAAATCCTACTAATTATACTTCTTACCAATCAAATATTATATGTACTCGCTAAAGTTTATTTTTCATTGATAGAAATATAAAGTTGACACTTATTAGAGGATATTCCAAAATAGCATAATGGACACTTAATAAAAAACGATAGAACAAACAAAAGAACATAATCAAGAAAGAAATCCTACATTTTTGGGAGAATGAAATTAACACCATAAATGTGCACACAGAAACAACTTTGAACTTTGTAAACTGAAAAAAGGTGGTTCATATTTGTGTTTCAATGGCAGGTTCTCACATGTCCGCACAATTCAGCCAAAATTATTGAAGAACAAGTTTATTATAGATTTTTTATATGGCAAAAAAAGGATAGGTTTGACTAGCTTGTAGCTTCGTTGACCATGCTAAAGTCACACAGTCAAAGTCAAAGCATCCATCCAGGGACTATTCCATTGACATTCTGTCCGCTTGTTGATGCTGTTATTTGGCTTGAACCTATTGTGTTATACCTGCATATGTATTTTGACTATAGAGATTAGTAAAAGTTTTAAGAATCACAACTAGAAACAAAAGGAGGTATATACGATTCAGTACGCTAGCAAACCATTATCAGCAGTTTTCTAAGCCTATCGACAATGGGCATAATCACAACAAAAGAGAAAGAAATAAGCCTAGTTAAGGGTTGTATGAATGTGTTGGCAGCCTGATTATCATGACATAAGTCCCAATAATCAGTTTTATGGAGTAGTATGATCGAATCCAGTTATGATTTTTGAGTTTTTAGATAAAAAGAATTTTTAGTAACGAGTTGCACACCAAAACTGAACTGAAATTATAAGACATATAGATTACAAAGCTAATCATTTTATGAAACCTTATTGCAAGTCACGCGTTACCATTTTGAAAACAGACTTACAATCACTCGTGTACTATCTTTCAGTAATGTTACAATTATTCACTTTGTCGAGTATGCATAATTTGTTAAAACATCATGGCAAGAAAGTTGTTATATGAATGATCATGTCAAAAATGTTTTCCGTCCATTGAATATGCCATCAAAGATGAGGTGTCACAACATTTAATCTTGTTTTCTTTTCGTGTTTAACTCATTTATCATATGTCACCTCATCAGATGAAAAGTTTGATGGTACATATATATTTAGTAAAAATTATATTTCAAACCATTGTCATGGAGTTTACATTTTTACCTTTTGGATAAACAAGTACCACATGAACTTTTATTGAATGGAACTATATTATTTTGGCAATAATCAAATGAGATTTTTTTTTTTTTTTTTTTTTTTTTTTTTTTGGTCACCTTAATTAGAAGCGAAATAGACAACATATGATTAGCCATAAACCTGACATGCTTGTCAAAGTAGCTATAAGTGCATCCTTTTATTTACAAACAAGGAGTACTTACACAACTCTAAATAAGTATGGGAAAATTAGTGCTTCTGGTGAAAAAATATATATTACCCGATTTGCAAATTGGAGTTGCAGTCTAGAGGCTGAAAGAAGCCTTGAGGTTCAGGATGTTGTTCCTGGTGTTGCTGATGATGTTGCCCATATGTATTATTACCATTTTCACCTCCGCCTCCAGCCCATGATGGTCCTGCCTGGTTTTCTGCATAATATTCCTCTAACTGCAAAAACAACAATTATATTCAATTAATTTCTATAATCCAGCTGTATTAATGTGATTATGGATATCCTTACCTTATTCTGCAAGGCTTTATTAGCTTCAAGCCACATCCTTTCCTGTAATTGTCATTGATTTGGCACGTAAATTAGTTATGTAACATGCTCAAGCTTAAGCACAATTCAAAAGTTGAAAGTTAGAACTATGATACCTTAACTTGAAGATCAGATAGCCTATCCAGCATGGATTGAGTCTGCATAAATAATAAGCATAAGATCATACATTAACTTAAAATAATAACAAATCAAAAGATCATAAACACATTTTTTTATTGAACAGTGAAGAAAATTACATAAAAAAAAAAATAAAATAAAAAAAAGGTAATTTAGCGATTGAGAAGCTAGAGAGTAGAAAGCAATATAATTACAAAGAAAACAAGATGTTAAGGGTGCGTTTAGTTAGAAAAAAAAAACCTTTCTTGTTTTCTATTTCTAGTTTTGTAAAAGTTTGGAAGAGAAATTTATCTCCACAAAACACTTGAAAATATAGAAAATGCGTTAAGTTGATGTTTGTATTTTCTATTTTGAAAAAGGGGAGGGAAAGTTTTGAGTTACAAAGGAAAACAAGAAAACAATCAAAATTTGTTTTGTAATTTTCCTGTTAAGTTAGGAAATAAGGGATTTTTGTTTTGTGGAGATTTTTTTTTGGAAACAAAGCGATTTGAACGCGTTTTATTTATTTATTTTTAATGTACAAAATATTTTGTGAAAAACACGGGTGTTTTCCTCTAACTAACTGCAACCTAAGTAACATTACAACATCTATTTCTTGGATCAACACAGAAACTTGCAATTTCACTCAGACGCGTTTGGATGTGCGTCTAATAACTTATGAGACAATGTAAAACAAACCATATATATGGTTATTACTTTCAAATCAATTAACTTAAAAAAGATCAGATTTGTATATGCGCCAAAGACTTATTGACATACATATAAATTTATCTAACTATCCCTAGATTTAATCAGTTGAATAACTGACTCTGGAAACATGTGATCAGATTCTGAAGTTAAGTAGAAAGACACACAAAAAATATACCCTTATTGATCGGATTTGCCTCAGAGTTGAGTCAAGTTGGCGCTCGAGTTGCTCAAGTTCTTTTAAATTCAATGGCCCAAGATCTTCCCCAAAAAGTTGCCTGAAATATGCGCATACAAGTTTCACGTACATATAAATCCTGATTAAGAGTTTCATTAATTTTTTTCATCATGATTTGTTACACACACGCACGATACTTGCCTCTGGTATTGTTGAAGAGACTCGTATTTAGCTTTCAGTTTCATGTACTCCTTGTAGCTGCTTTGCTAAATGATCAAAACAAGGAAAATATTATTATTTAAGGCTAAATTAAGGATATGCAAATCTTGGTAATGAAATGATATTTCAAATTATACCTCAGCATCATTTGCTGTTCGGCTGACTTCCATTGAGCTATAAGTACAATTTTGATATCTTTCGAGCATCTTGAGCATACTGATAAAAAAAAAAAAAAAAAAAAAAAAAAAAAAAAAAAAAAAAGATCTATGTCAAAATAAAATAAAAAAAATGTTTCCTTGTTAAAATAGCTCTAGCTACAATACCATGAAAGTTAGCTTTTAACTGAAAGGTGTATATGTTAGTTTCTTGTCTTCTTTTTTCTTTTTCGGAAATTAACTCTCGCGTCAAATGAACTGCAATATGCTATTATTCATATTTTATTCATTACCATAACCATCAATATTAAAAGCTTGTTTATTCATATTTTATATATGCAATGACTTATTTACTCCAAATTCAACTTGCACAAATAAAATGTAATATTGTTACAGTTTTAACTCTAGATAATGAACTGCAATATGCTATTGCGCGCCGTGAAATTTAGAGGGCAAAAGATGAAGACACTCATCTCCAGCATTACTCCGTAACTTAAGAAAGAGGCCTTATTTCCTTCGCGTTTAGAGGAACACCGGAACACCACATATGACTTTGAAAATTAATTGATGTAGCTTGTTAAATGCAAAACAAGAGTAAATTTATTTTTTCTATAAGATATTGTCAAGGTTTTCAAAACAACCTCAATTTTAAATATTTCATTCTAAGGTTATTTATTATTATTATCTTGAAATTTTAAGTAGATTGTTGGACAAAAGCAAAATTAAAATTTTAGAATGAAAACTTTTGAAAAGGCTATTTTTTATGCAGAGATGGTCTAAATCTTCAAATATAGAAACCAATGTTTATATGGGTTGGATCTTGGACCAGTCACATATCTAGCTAGATTGAACTAGACAGTAGTGAGGAGTGAATAGCTAGGGTTTATCAGATTGATCAATGAGTTTAACACTGATGCTAATTAATTATTAGTTTCCTAATCCAAAAAGCACCTTACATTGATGTGAAATAAAAAAGTACAAAAAAATCTATGTTTCAACCTTTTTGTCTTTGAAAATTGTGATCAAAATTAGGGTTCCAAGAGAAGAAGAATAAAGAAAGATTTTCTTCTTTCAGTCTATGAATTCAATGAGCTACTAGCTCCAATCCCAACCAAGATCTTAACAAAATTAATATACAATTAAACACTAATCAATTCTACTCTATAATTATAACAGACTGAAACTAAAAAGATAGAACTAGACTTGAAATCAAAATAGAATAGTTAAGAAATGTAAAGATAAACACAAAGATCCATCAGTTTTTTCATGTATTCAGAAAATTTACTTTTTTCACAAATTCAATCAAGACTCAAAAAGCAAATTCATCTCCAAGTTCTATTTTTTCATTTCACTTACATAAATTCACTTTCTTTTTTTAGATTTATAAAGACAAGATCTAGTTAACTCAAAACTCACAAAACCTAAATTCAACCCTTAACAAGAAACCTTGAAAATTATCAAACCACTACACTTATTATTAAACAAACTTTCCGCCTTTTTAGCTGACTAATTCACGATTCTAAAAAATACTGCTCAAATTTACACAAATCTAAACACAAGATCATCAAGAAACACAAAACCACTGTCAGATCTACAAAAAAACACACACATAGTAAAGTTGTTAAATAAATTACTTGGAAGTACTGCAGAACTCATAAAGCTTTCCTCTATTTGAGAAGATGATAAGAGCAACTTCAGCATCACAAAGAACAGAGAGTTCATAAGCTTTCTTCAAAAGCCCATTTCTTCTCTTAGCAAAAGTCACCTGCCTGTTTATTTTATTCTCAATTCTTTTCAATTCAACTCTTCCTCTACCCATTTTTATTACTTCAAATACTTTTTCTCAACCAAATTCAAAGATTTTTATATTTTTGGATACCCTTTTGGATCTTATTAAATGGGTCAATTTTCTTTTTAGAAATTGATAAAGTATTATTACAAACCAAGATTATAGTACCAATAAAAACACACACACCAAAAATATTATTATTATTATTATTTGGGTTTTTTAAGATGTTTTTTGTTTCATTTTTTATACCCAGATATGAAATTTAGGGTTGGTGTTGTTTCCATCTTCAAAGCTACATGCTTTTTAACCTATTTAAGAAACACAACCAAGCAAGCATCATTTCATGGTGGGTAAGTACCACTCGCAGTGAGGCGCGTGCGGAAGACGGTTGCGTGAGGCAATGATGGAGGACAGCGCGTGGGTGGAGTCAATGTGAATTATTAGTTTTTGCTGATAAAAGACATCAACATATGTCACCAACCTTAAATAGGTAGCACACGTGTCGAGTCATGACAGGTCGATATCATAGGGCTTCTTTTGTTTAATTTTTTTTCACTTACTTTTGCTTTGTGCGTACAGATTTTTGTAAAATAACCTTTATCGGACATGGTGTTAAATTTTTTACAGGCATGGTGTTTGATTGAGTTTTCTTTTCTTTTTTTTTTTTTTTGGGTAAAGTGTCTTCCGCCCGATAAATATACTAGATTAATGTTTCAAAACGAGGCAGAATATTTTAAATAGTGTCTATTTTAATAAGCTAAAGATTTTAAAAATAACGAAAGAGCGTTGGAGTCATTGATAAAATCTTAAGCTTCAATCCGTATCCCAACAAAGAATATTCAATCTCTTTTAGCTCTTCACCCAAGAGACAGCAACATAAAGTTAGCCATGAGTGAACATTGGAGTTTGAAGAAACTGTTGGAAAATTTAGTGCACTTGTGAGATTAGTTCACACCTTGTAATGGGTTTAGAGGTCCAGAGTGTACACTCATAAAGTTCCTGACTACTCTGACTCTGATAAGTGGTTTGATATTTCCGATGTACTCATCAAGGAGTAACTCATCAGAAGGTGTAATCCTTCAGCGAGTTATCTCATCAGCAAGTGGTGTCCATCAAAGACTGAAACCATTAGCAACATGCTGATGAGTGTTTCTGATTGGTGAACTATGACTCAGCTGGAAGTTTACTTGTAACGGCTTTGACCTATTCAAGTGGCAGTTAAAAATGCATTAATGGCCATGTTTAATTGGTCGTGTAACTACTATTAGCTATAATAGGGATAATTATGAGGCAATTAATGGGCCAATTAATCCTCATAATTTCATTTGACTAGCTATGAGTATTTTCCTATTTATACTGGAAATCAATTATGCATGAGTAATATATAATACAGAGAACATAAACACTTGGATGCGCAGGGTTATTGATTTGTGCCTAAATCATTAACATACATTTGGCCTTATCCCAAGTAGATATTCGTGATACCCAGACATTATGGTCGAATAGTTTACTTTGGAAAGTGATAACACTATTCTAAGTGATATCCGGTAACAATTCATTGGTACGTAGTTAGGTCATTGATTATCTTCACCCTGTTCTGGGCTCACCTCAACCAACAATCAAAGTAAACTATTTTGTAATAATCAATGGCTGATGTGCTATGAAACACATGGCTTCAAACTTTACCAAGCTTGACAAGTTTGAAGGAGTGGACTTTAGAAGATGGCAGAAGAAGATGCACTTCTTGCTTTCTAGCATGAGTGTGGTATATGTTTTGAGCACACCAATTCCTGATGATGGGGATGATGCTATTGTGGAACAGATGAGGAAAAGGAGCAAATAGGAGAATGATGATTATATTTGTAAAGGTTTAATCCTCAATGATATGTCTGATTCTCTCTTTGATATTTATCATAGTGTTGAATCTTCCAAAGAACTATGGGATTCCTTGGATGCCAAATATATGGCTGAGGATGCATCAAGTAAGAAGTTTCTTGTAAGTAATTTCACAAATTACAAAATGACTGATTCAAGACCAGTTATGAAACAATACAATGAACTTCTTGGTATACTTGAAAGGTTTACACAACATAAAATGAACATGGATGAGGCTATTTTAGTATCTTGTATCATTGACAAACTATCTCCTTCTTAGAAAGATTTCAAGCATACCTTGAAACATAAGAAGGAAGAACTGACTCTTGTTTAGTTGGGCAGTCATCTATGTATTGAGGAATCCCTCAGGGCGTAGGATAATGACAAGCCAAAGAGCAACAATGTTGCGGGTTCATCTGTTGTCAATATGGTGGAGCATAACAACTCCTCCAGGTACAATGACAACAAAGGCAAACGTAAACATCATGATAACACAAGGGCTGATCCTAACAAGAAGGCAACACCTACTTGTTGGAAATGTGGCAAAACTGGTCACATTAAAAGGGATTGCAAAGGTGTTAAGATTGGTGGTAAAGCAAATGGTTCAGGCACTAGTGGCTCAAGGAGTGGTGGTTCTACTAACTCGCTCAAAGGTCAGAATACGTTTAATAAATCTTTTCAGGTTTATTATGTTACATATGTATCTGAATCTAACTATGTGCAGGAAATGAGTCAACAGCCCTAGTGCATGGTCGTGGTTGTGTAGATCTTAATTTTAGTTCTGGAAAGATTGTAACTTTGTTTAATGTTATTAATGTTCCTGATATAAGGAAAAACTTGGTTTCAAGTAGTGTTTTGAATAATCATGGATACAAACAAGTTATTGAATCTAATAAATTTATATTATCTAAACATGGTGTGTTTATTTGTTTTGGATATTTGTGTAATCAAATGTCCAGGCTTAATATTGTTAATTCAGCCATTATGTCAACCTCTAAACTGAATGACTCTACATCTGGCATGCTAGACTTGGCCATGTACACTATAAAAGGATGCAAGATATGTCTAAGGATGGGTTAATCCCAACATTTGACATGGACACTTTAAGTGTAAAACTTGCATGTTGACCAAAATTACTAAGAAACCTTTTCAAGGTGTAAAATGTGAGACTGAGCTCTTGGAGCTTATACACAGTGACTTGTGTGATTTGCATGACACTCCCTCATTGGGGAATAAGAAGTACTTTGTGACATTTATTGATGATGCTTCTAGGTTTTGTTATGTCTATCTGTTACATACCAAAGATGAAGCATTAGATAAATTCAAAGTATTTAAAGCTGAAGTTGAGTTGCAACTTGGGTCCCTGATCAAAAGGTTCAGGACTGATAGAGGAGGTGAATGCATGGATCCTTTGTATTTTCATTCTGTTGGTATAATCCATGAAACGACTGCTCCTTATACTCCTCATCAAAATGGTATCTCTGAAAGGAAAAACAGGGTACTAAAGGAGATGGTTAATTCCATGTTGTCCTATTCAGGACTGAGTCAAGGATTCTGGAGTGAAGCTATGTTAACAGCTTGCTATTTATTAAATAGGGTTCCCAATAGAAGGAACAAGGTTACCCCTTATGAACTCTGGACTAAATGGAAACCCAACCTGAATTATCTCAGGGTTTAGGGATGTAGGGCAGTTGTCAGACTCCTTGATCCAAAGTTGAAAACTTTGGGTGAAAGAGGCATTGAATGCATCTTTGTTGGATATGCTGAGCATTCCAAGGCATACAGGTTCTATGTTATTGAACTTAATGAATTTGTTTCAATTAACTCAATAATTGAATCAAATGATGCACTCTTTGATGAGAATATATTCTCGTTAGTCCCTAGACCAAGTCATAGGATTCCAAATGGAACTAATGAAATTGGTGTATCAGAGGTCTCTGATGAGGTTGTGGTTCAGCAACCTGAGCCTGAGCTTAGAAAAAACAAAAGGGTCATGAATCCAAAATCATTTGGACCTTTGTTTCAATTATACTTAATTGAAGAAACAAAGGATGAGGTCTCTGACCAATACTAGCTCCTATTGCTTCATTGTTAAGGATGATCCCAAAACATCTGAAGAAGCAATGAAGTCCCAGGATGTTGCTTTCTGGAAAGAAGCAATAAATGATGAGATTGACTCCATCATGGGCAATAACACTTGGGTGTTGGTTGATCTACCACCAGATTGCAAACCTCTTGGTTGCAAATGAATTTTCAAAAGGAAAATGAAGGTAGATGGAACTATTGAAAAGTTCAAGGCTAGACTAGTCATTCAAGGCTTTAAACAAAAGTCAGGAATAGACTACTTTGCTACTTATGCTCCAGTGGCACGTATCAGTACCATAAGATTGTTGATTGCTTTGGCATCAATTCACAATCCGATTATTCATCAAACGGATGTGAAGACAGCTTTCTTGAATGGTGAATTAGATGAGGAGGTTTATATGAACCAACCTCAGGGCTTCATCTTGCCTGAAAATGAAAACAAGGTGTGTAAACTGATTAAGTCCTTATATGGACTGAAACAGGCACCTAAGCAATGGCATAAAAAATTTGATGAAGTGGTTTTGTCTAGTGACTATTTACTCAAGCAGTCTGACAAATGTGTATATTGTGGAAAACTAGAAGGGGGGGGGGGTTGAATAGTTTTACGTCTTTTTAATTTGTTATAAAAGATTGTTTGAAAGTTTTCTTTGTTTTCAAAAATTTAGATTCGATGCTATATGAAATCAAGTCATGCACAATATGAACAACACTAAATATGTACGATAAAGCAATAATAATGTAAGTAAAGAAATAGATGAGAGTTGGAAAGATCGAACCGCGAGACAAGAGAATTATAGTGGTTCGGCTACAAGGTCACCTTCCTTGCCCTACTCTACTCCCCGAGCACCTAAACCTTACACACCAATTTACACACCACAACTACGTCACAACTTATTCACACCTTCTACACAACTACTTCACACTTATTCACTACTTAAACACAACACTTCTTCACACCTATCTCCTTCACAGCAATCTTCTTCACACCTATCTTCTACACACCAATCTTCTTCACAACAATTTTCTTCACACCAATCTACTTCCTAACTCTTCTTCTTCACAACTAACTACTAACCAATCACACTATATATATCTAACTAAACTATCTTCTAACAAATATTCACAACTAATCACACAATGAGATAAATACAATGATGATGCTTTAACAACTTAGATGTGGAGGTCACAACAAGTTGTAATACTTCTTGTCTTGAGGGATAGAAGTATTCTACTCTTGCACTTGAAAGAATAATGTTTGGATCACTTTGAAACAAAGATTTAAGAATATATGATCAAAGGATTAAGAGAATGGAAATGAAGATCTAGAACAGAAAGTTTAGGAGTGCAAAAGGTGAGAAAAATTCCAGATTTAAGGTGGTATTTATAGGCAACAAAATCTGACAACAGGAGCGTGCCGGTCCCCTTAAATCATGGCCGGCCCCCTTAAAATTAAGGGGACCGCCCCTTATAATTAAGGGGGCCGCCCAGCTGTAACGGCCAGATTTTTTGTTTTTTAGTGGGGAAAGTTTATTTGGTGAAAAACTAACTGATTTTGGTTAAAAATTTGAATTCATATATTTAGTATGAATAAAACATTTTTCTTTATTACCAAAAGTGTTTTTCAAAAATATATATTATGTTTATATAATTAAATAAACTTTGTAACACTTAATTAAATTTCCCTTTGATCATAAATTGCACTAAACACTTTGTTTATTCGTACCTTAAGTAATTTGGATGTAAAGAGAATGTTAATCACTAAATACTTGTTTATGTCACAAGTTTTAGTTCGATGAGTTTATATTTTGTAATAATTAAAACATAGAGATATTGATAATATGTTAATAATGTTTTTAGGCATTATTTATGTCAACAATCTTCCCCTTTTTGATTATTACAAAACCTTAAACTCAATAGGTCTAAAACTTGTTTTTAGACAAGTATTATAGAGTTTACATTTCTCTTCTACCCCTTTTTGTAAAATCAAAAAGATTAAGCCGAGTAAGCTTCGTGAAAGAAGTTTAAACGGGTAGAATGCTCCCCCTTGATGTATGCTCCCCTTCATTTGAGAGCACCAAGGGAACGAGCTATGGAAATCTTGGCTACAAAAAATATGTGAAGAGTACAAGACACATATACATGCAAAGCAACAATTATGCAAATAAAAATAGATTTATTCAAGCATCATGGAAATGATTAGCATTACAACATTCAATATGCTTGAAGTATATTGATTACAATAAAACAAAAGAAGATACATAGTCCTATATTGCCTAAGAAAGCACTTGGACTTGCTTGCAACCCATGGTTGATTGTTTTATTTGCTTGAAGGGGAACATAAGCATAAAGCTTAGTTGTTAGATGGAGAGGGATATGGAGTGGGGTATGGAGCTGAAGAGGTGGATCTTACGATGTTGTATCGAGTTAAGGGTGGTATAGGATGAGGACGAGTAAGGAGATATTCATTCCAAGAAATATCTTCACTCAAGTATAGAATTTGTTTTTGAAGGAAGATGCAACAAGGGCAATAGTGAGTATGGTTTGTAACTTGATCCAAGTTGAGAGAGTAGGGTAGGCAATTGTTATAGGGTGATGATGGAGGTTGCCCTTTGTTGCGTTGTGCAAGGTGCATAGCATTGAGATCACTAAGATCATGGATTTGGGTTATTTCATCACGGAACTTTTGCTTTTCCGTGGCAATGCGGAGAGAGTCATTGTGTTGATATGGATGAATTGGGTTTGTGTAGTTGGAATTGTAGTTTGATGGTTGATCAAACTTGTATGGATCATTATAAGTGGTTGGAGGATGAGATGAGTGGTTTGGCATGAAGGAAGATGTTTGGCCAATGTTGTATGGTTTGTAAAGAGGATCAAATGAATGTCCTTGTAAATTTGGTGTAAAGTTTGGGAAGTAAGTGGTTGGAGGTGTTGAGTGATTTCCAACTTCATTGGTTATGATAGATTTGTTTCGAGGGCTTTTTCTTCGCCAAACGGGTTTTTTCGTCATCCTTGCTAGCCTTGAGGCTTTTGGTTTTGGTTTGTTTGGAGAAGTCATGAAGGGATGAATGGAGAGTGTTGAAGATTAGGGATATTTATAGTGTAAGATTTGTGTGTTTATGGATGGATAAAGTTTGTTTGGGAGATTAGGACAAAATATGTTGGTGAAAAATGGGAAATGTAGGTTGAAATGGGCTAAAAAGCAGAAAAGATTATGTAAACCCGTCCAGCAAATGGCCGGTCCCCTTAATTAGGGGCGGTCCCCTTAAAATTAAGGGGGCCGCCTTACATAATTAAGGGGGCCGCCCATCTGATGATTCCCAGATTGCCAGAAATGGGTTTTTGGCAGAAAATTTGCAGAAAGGTTGTATTTTTGGATTTGGATTCAAGCAAGTTCAATTTCTTTAGGCAATATAGCATCTAATCTAATCAAGATATAACATGCATGCAAAAACACTTAAGCAAAAGAGCAAATAAGCAACAAATAATAAGCTAAAGGAGACAAATAAAGGCAAGAGCACTAAATCATCCTAAGGCAACTATCTTAGATCAAAGGCAAAGGCAACTAGTGAGTCAAAAATCTAGTGATGAAACAAGATGACAATGTTATGAGTGATTTTGTCCTAGTGTGTGCCTATATGCAACAAATGTGGAGTTGTGATTGTTTTGACTCCTAAATGCAAAAAAAAAAAAAAAAAAAAAAAAAAAAAAAAAAAAAAAAAATCTTAAGAAACAATCTAAAATCTCCTTGATTCGATTTTTGCTCATGAATGTCAAAGATATATATTAGATTATATACATTGACAATTTATGTGAGAGTTTATGCACGATTTTGAAAAAATGTTTTTAGCATTAGTCAACAATGCAAGAAAAATGACGTTCATATAATTTCCTAGATGTGAGAATAATTTAAAAAAAAATTGATTGGGTTTTACAAAAGAGTATATGCAAAGAAAATAATATTTCTCAATCTTTAATTTTGTGCGAAATAGATTCCTAGGCTCAGAAATGAAGAAGAGGAAGAAAAGTAAATCTTATGCAAAATAAAAAAAAAAAAAAAATTCTAAATGCAATAGAATTTAGTCAACTTGTTCCATCATTCCTAATCCTAAACGCAAGTGATTGAATAATTCACGCTTAAGGGGTTTAGTGAATATATCCGCAATGTTATCTTCCGATGCAACTTTTTCTATAGATATGTTCCCTTTTTGTACATTATCCCTAAGAAAATGGAGGCGTATTTCTATATGTTTAGTCCTAGAGTGTTGCACCAGATTTTTACTTAAATCTATCGCACCTTTGTTATCGCACATAATGGGAACGTTTTCTAACCTAATGCCATAGTCTATAAGAGCTTGTTTCATCCATAGTGCTTGTTGACATGTCTTTCCAGCGCTTACATATTCGGCTTCGGTGGTAGAAATAGCAAGAGCGGTTTGCTTCTTCGAAAACCAAGATGTTAGACAACATCCCATAAACGTGCAAATGCCGCTAGTGCTTTTTCTATCTACGTAGTCTCCCGCATGATCCGAATCCGCATAGACGATGGTTTCTATGCTAGATCCCTTAGGATACCATAATCCTAAGTGTATAGTGCCTTTAATGTATCGGAAGATACGCTTAACCGCTTCTAGGTGAGAGGTTTTGGGATCCTCTTGAAAACGGGCACAAAGGCAAACACTAAACATGATATCGGGTCTACTTGCCGTCAAGTATAGTAAACTACCTATCATTCATCTATACTTGGTGTTATCTACGGACTCACCTTCATCATCCTTTGTGAGTTCTACTTCCGTAGACATGGGAGTTTTCATGGGTTTTGAGTCTTCTAGGCCAAATTTCTTAAGCACTTCCTTAATGTACTTAGATTGGTTAAAGAATATTCCATATTCTAATTGTTTTATTTGTAATCCTAGGAAGAAGTTAAGTTCACCCATCATACTCATCTCAAACTCATCATGCATGATTTTGACAAATTCATCACACATGTCTTGACAAGTCAATCCAAATATAATGTCATCAACATATATTTGAACAATGATGAGATTTGGGTCTTTCCTTTTAGTGAAAAGAGTGTTATCTACCATTCCCATGGAATAATCATGTTTAATAAGGAAAGCTTTTAATCGATCATACCAAGCTTTGGGAGCTTGTTTGAGTCCATACAAAGCTTTCTTTAACTTATAAACATAATCAGGTTTTGCGAAGTCAATGAATCCTGGAGGTTGTGCCACATATACCTCCTCATTGATAAAACCGTTAAGGAATGCACTTTTCACGTCCATTTGGAATAACTTAAAATCTAGGGCGCATGCATAGGCAAGTAATATCCTAATAGATTCTAATCTAGCTACGGGGGCATAAGTTTCGTCAAAATCAATTCCTTCTTGTTGATTATAACCTTGGGCAACTAACCTAGCTTTATTCCTAGTAACTATTCCATTTTCATCTAACTTATTCCTATATACCCATTTAGTTCCTATGATAGTCATATTCATTGGATTTGGGACTAATTCCCAAACATCATTTGCCTTAAATTGATTTAATTCTTCTTGCATATCTATAACCCAACTTTCATCTTTTAAGGCCTCATTAATATTCTTAGGTTCTATTGCTGAGAGGAAACAAAAGAAATTATTTTTATCTTGGGCTTGCTAAGGGTTATTTGGTTAAGATGTCCTATTATATTATCTAATGGATGTGATCTAGATTCTTTAACATTTGCAATTTCGTTATTTCCTAAGTTAATGTCTTCATTATCATTTCCTATGGGTTTTGTTTTACTAACCTCAATAGCTTCATCTTCGACTAAGTCATCATCTTCTAAAGGTAAAGTTTTAGGAGGTGGTGGTGTTTCATCAAATGTTACATTTAGTGATTCTTCTACTTTCATAGAGTGTTTGTTAAGTATTATATATGCTTTACTATTTTGTGAGTATCCTAAAAATATTCCTTCATATGATTTTAGATCAAACTTAGTGAGGTAATCCTTAGTGTTTAGAATGTAACATTTACTTCCAAATACCCTAAAGTAGCTTAAGTTTGGTTTTCTACCTCTTAGTAACTCATAAGGAGTTTTTCCTAGAATCCTCCTAATTGATACTCTATTAATAATATATGTTGATGTATTTACAGCGTGACACCAAATTTTTTGTAGGATGGATTGTTCATTTAACATTGTTCTACTCATTTCTTGTAGTGTCCTATTTTTTCTTTCTACTACGCCATTTGATTGAGGAGTACGAGGAGCGGAGAAATTGTGAGATATTTCATTAAAATCACAATATTTTTCGAATTGTACTTCGTTGTCAAATTCCCTACCATGGTCCGTCCTAACGGCTACTATTGTACATCCTAATTTATTTTGAATCATTTTACTAAATATTTCGAATTTTTCAAAGGCTTGGGTCTTGTCACTTAAAAACCTAGTCCACGTGTATCGTGAGTAGTCATCTACTATTACTAAGGTATATTTGTTTCCTCCATAGCTCCGCACAGCGGATGGACCAAAAAGATCCATATGTAATAGTTCTAGGCACCTAGTAGTGGATACTATATTCTTAGCTTTGTGACTAGCATGAACTTGTTTTCCAATTTTACATGCATCACAAAAATGCTTGTCATATTTTAGATTAGGCAAGTTTCTAACTAGTTCTTTAGAGGCCAAAGATTGTATTTGTTGCATGTTAGCGTGTCCTAATCTCCTATGCCACAATGTGGAGTTTTCGTCTAGGGTCGTTAGGCATATCCTATCCTCAGGTTTGTTTCCTAGTTTCATAACATATATGCCTCCTTTCCTAATTCCTCTACCTATAATTTTTCCATTCTTACCTATTTCGCTATCCTCTTCGGTAAAGGTAACTCTACATTTATTATCGCATATTTGTCCTATACTAAGCAAGTTATATGTTAAATTATCTACATGCTCTACATTTTCAATAGTAAGTGAGTCTTGAGAAATCGTACCTTTGCCAATGATTTTTCCACGTAAGTCACTACCGAAAATAACATTACCTCCATTGTATGCCTTGTATGTAGAGAATAGCTTGCGGTTCCCCGTCATGTGCCTCGAACATCCGCTATCATTGATCCATTCGTGAGGCTCCAAGTCAATTCCTAAACATATTTCGTCTGTTCCTTTTGCCATAAAACACTTTTCGTCTCTTGGTTTTTCCACTTCTTCTTTGTCACTATCACTCCATGTTCCACTAACAAATGCGCCTTGATTTTCATAACCCGACGGCTTTAGACATTCGCTAATGAGATGATTTGGACTTCCACATCTAAAGCACTTTCTTTTCCCGTAGTTATCACTTCTATTTCTTTGGAACGGTGTTCTTTCGTCTTGTGGTGATCTTGTGAATCTTCCTCGTCTCTTGAAAAATTTATTGAATTCTCTTACGGCCATTGCATATTCTTCGTCTTCACTCTCGTCACTTGAATCATCATCGTCACTCGGTTCCTTTTTGGCTTTTAGAGCAATGGATTTGGTTTGTTCTTTTTTGACTTTGACCATTTCCGAATCTCTTCTTATAATTTCTTCATGGACCTTCAAGTTGCAAATTAGTTCATCTAGTGACAACGTCATCAAATTCTTTGATTCTTCAATCGCCATGACCTTAGCTCGCCATTTCGGATGCAATGCCCTAAGAAATTTCCTAACACAATTTTTACTAGAAAATGTCTCATCAACTGCTTTTAAACTTGTGATAATAGTGTTAAATTTAGCAAAAGCATTATCAATTGATTCTTCTTCCGGAATCGTAAATTGTTCATATTGTTGTACAAGAAGATCTATTTTGTTATCTTTAACTTGACTATTACCTTGGTGAGTAATTAGTAAAGAGTCCCAAATTTCTTTTGCGGTTTTACACATAAAAATTCTTTCATATTCTTTGCATGGTAACGCATTATAAATAACCATTTTAGCCTCATTATTTTTTGCTAGTTTCTTTTCAAATCATCATTTTGTTTTTCAAAAGATACAATTTCATCCATTTTAGTTTCAACATTATATTGAATAGGGGGAAAATCACCAAAGGTAATGACATGCCAAAGATCAAGATCTTTTGATTTCACATAAGTTTCGAATCTATTTTTCCAATATAAAAATCCATCACTTTCAAATAGTGGTGGTCTTTGCATAGATTGCCCTTCTAAATATTTTAAAGATTCCATAGATCGTTACAAGTTTTAAAATACAATATATTTTAAAAAATCTTGCTAGACGTGGCTCTTGATACCAATTGTGGAAAACTAGAAGGGGGGGGGGGGGGGTTGAATAGTTTTACGTCTTTTTAATTTGTTATAAAAGATTGTTTGAAAGTTTTCTTTGTTTTCAAAAATTTAGATTTGATGCTATATGAAATCAAGTCATGCACAATATGAACAACACTTAATATGTACGATAAAGCAATAATAATGTAAGTAAAGAAATAGATGAGAGTTGGAAAGATCGAACCGCGAGACAAGAGATTTATAGTGGTTCGGCTACAAGGTCACCTTCCTTGCCCTACTCCACTCCCCGAGCACCTAACTCGAGAGTTTTCTTCACTATGTCAACAAGCTCCCTTATGGCGGAGAAAACCTTACACACCAATTTACACACCACAACTACGTCACAACTTATTCACACCTTCTACACAACTACTTCACACCTATTCACTACTTAATCACAACACTTCTTCGCACCTATCTCCTTCACACCTATCTTCTTCACACCTATCTTCTACACACCAATCTTCTTCACATCAATTTTCTTCACACCAATCTACTTCCTAACTCTTCTTCTTCACAACTAACTACTAACCAATCACACTATATATATATCTAACTAAACTATCTTCTAACAAATATTCACAACTAATCACATAATGAGATAAATACAATGATGATGCTTTAACAACTTAGATGTGGTGGTCACAATAAGTTGTAATACTTCTTGTCTTGAAGGATAGAAGTATTCTTCTCTTGTACATGAAAGAATAATGTTTGGATCACTTTGAAACAAAGATTTAAGAATATATGATCAAAGGATTAAGAGAATGGAAATGGAGATCTAGAACAGAAAGTTTAGGAGTGCAAAAGGTGAGAAAAATTCCAGATTTAAGGTGGTATTTATAGGCAACAAAATCTGACAACAGGAGCGTGCCGGTCCCATTAAATCATGGCCGGCCCCCTTAAAATTAAGGGGGCCACCCCTTATAATTAAGGGGGCCGCCCAGCTGTAACGGCCAGATTTTTTGTTTTTTAGTGGGAAAAGTTTATTTGGTGAAAAACTAACTGATTTTGGTTAAAAATTTGAATTCATATATTTAGTATGAATAAAACATTTTTCTTTATTACCAAAAGTGTTTTTCAAAAATATATAATATGTTTATATAATTAAATAAACTTTGTAACACTTAATTAAATTTCCCTTTGATCATAAATTGCACTAAACACTTTGTTTATTCATACCTTAAGTGATTTGGTTGTAAAGAGAATGTTAATCACTAAATACTTGTTTATGTCACAAGTTTTAGTTCTATGAGTTTATATTTTGTAATAATCAAAACATAGAGATATTGATAATATGTTAATAATGTTTTTAGGCATTATTTATGTCAACATATATAGTAACTTTGATGAATCTGGTAAAGGAGTCATCATTTGCCTGTATGTTGATGACATGTTGATCTTTGGCACTGACCAAAATCAGGTTGACCTGACAGAGGAATTTTTGTCATCAAGGTTCTCCATGAAGGACATGAGGGAGGCTGATGTTATCCTTGGTATAAGGATTAAACATGAAAGTAAAGGGATTTCTATCTCTCAATCTCATTATATTGAGAAGATACTAAAGAAATTCAATTACTTTGATTGTACTCCATTGAACACTCCTATGGATACAACTGAGAAGCTAATGCCTAATACTGGCAAAGCTATTTCTCAACTTGAGTATTCTATGGTGATTGGCTGCCAGATGTATGCCATGACTTGTATTAGACCTGCTATTGCTTTTGCAGTGGGTAAACTGAGGAGGTATACTAGTAATCCTAGTGGTCATCACTGGAAAGCAGTTCAGAGGGTACCGAAGTATTTGAAGAGAATTATGGATTGGTTAACCTTCAGTGTTAAAAGGATACACTGATGCAAGTTGGATCAGTAACACTGAAGACAATTTGTGTACCAGTGGCTGGGTATTCCTACTTGGTGGTTGTGCAATTTTTTGGGCATCCAAGAAGCAAACTTGCATAACTAGTTCAACAATGGAATCTAAATTTGTGGCTTTAGCAGTTACTGGTAAAGAAGCTGAATGGTTGAAAAACTTGCTTTTTGAGATTCCATTGTGGCCTAAACCTATAGCACCTATTTCTATCTATTGTGATAGTGTTGCTACATTGGAAAAGGCTTATAGCCAGATGTACAATGGGAAATATAGACATTTAGGTGTCAGGCATAGCATGATTCATGAGCTTATCATAAATGGGGTGTGATGCGGGATCTTAAGAAGCTTGCAATCCTCCAGGCAGTGTACCAGACCAGTGTAGTATGGTGAGTGTCAAGTACCAGGGGATTGATCGTTCTCTAGGGGAATAGTGTTGTTAGGATTGAAAACTATGTCAACTAGTGATGCGTGGTTTTGAAACCTTGCAAAAGGTTTTACTTCTCAAGGGATCTTGACAAGCTTGCAATCCCCACCAGACAGTGTACCTGACCGATGTAGTATAGTGAGTGGCAAGTACCGAGGGATTGATCGTTCTTTAGTGGAATAGTGTTGTTTGGATTTAAAACTACTTAAACTAGGTCTAGAGGTGAGGGATGATTCTTTTTGTATTTTTTATGTTTTTATGAAAGCAAGTAAGAATCTCACGTTTTGGAAGAGTGGGCGGAATTAGTTGCTAGTCAATTAACCAAAAATTACTACAAATGCAAAATAAAATAAAATAACAGAAAAGTAAATTGGTGAACTTCTTATAATGGGAAAAATGTATTTACTTAGATTTCACTACTCTCTAGTTATCTCTTACTGATTAATTGATTTGTTACAGTTGTTTGGATGAAGGGTTGTATTCCTTAATATTAGTCACGGGGCTGTGTACGTCCTTCCCTAATCTATAAGCTTCTATCTCTTCCTATCCAGGCCTCGTAAATAGTTACTTATGCATTAAATACAACCAATAACATCATAATACACATCTGATTACGTTTCTTAATACGTTCGAGCCTATTGCCATGTAGGAGTATGGCTAGTTTTCTTAAGCCTAACGCGAAAATCAATCAACCAAATTAACTAATAACAAATCAACAACCAATAATTAACAACCAGGTTTCATTAGATCTAAGTAAACAAAAGAGAATTTAGCTAGCATTATAAAAGAAAGACAAGATAAAGAATCAATCAAACAACACATAGACATATTGAATGATTAGAAAGAAGACTTATTGTTAGACCCATTTCCTGGGTACTTGGACCCCACCCAATATGTAATGGACTAAGAGCCTTACGTGGTTGGTTAGTCAACAAATGTCGTGATGTGGTCAAACCCGATAGTCATAGTATTTCGTAATGTGATTTTAGAAGTATTATGTGTCAAAAGTAAGAGGGATAAGAACTTGAGGGACCTAAGTTGACAGAATCTCAAACTGGTACTAGAACCAACTTGTTCTAGTACTAGAACCAACTTGTTCTAGTCTGCAGGGACTATTCTTGCCAAAACCTCAAACTAGCACTAGAACCAACTTGTTCTAGTACTAAGCATGAATGGTTATAGGACCTAAGGGACTAAATTTGCCATTTAGGCAAACTTCCAACTATCAAATGTCTAGAGAATTCTCTGGACTTCTATAAGGTTCATTTTGGATAAGAAGTATGTGTGTGTATGTGGTGTCGGCAAGAGAGAAAGAGAGGGAAAGAGTAGGATGATCTTGGAGGTAAATTGGTGAAGGATTGAAGCTCCAACACTAGTGATATGTTCCTAGCTATGATCCTCTCTACAAGTAAATATTCATTATCTTGATAATTCAGTGATTTAGATTAATAGGTTAAGTGGGTTTTCATCATATGATCAAAGTATGATCATATGATGATGTAGAAGGATGATTGGTTAAGTTATGGTGGGTTATTATAACCCTTGTTTATGTATTTGATTGTTATGTTACTAGGTTTGGTAATTAATGAAGGATGAAGATGATGATAAATAGAGATGATGTTGATGATGATGGTGGTACTATTTTGTAGCTTAGCTTGGATGATCATGGTAAGTAACTTGATTAATATGTGTTTGATATGGTTATTTGCATATTATGTTAATATGAGTATGGATGTTTGATTGATAGCATGGAATTAGTGAGTGTGGCCTTGATAGGTGGTTTGCCTAGTTAGCCAACTCAAGTGATAGATTATGAGTGTTTGGATGGTTAAGGTATGTTGTGATGTTTATGTGCTTGATGTGATTATGACCATATGTGTTAGTGATCAAGGTATTTGTATTGCATATATGTATATTAACTTATTGACCATATGTTAATCTAGTTACTTACTAAGCGAAAGCTTATTGTTTAGTTGTCTAATCGTTTTGTAGGTTGGCATGTTTTTATGGATGGCTTGGATATATGGATTAAGGATTTGGATATGCAAGAATAAAGGTAGTATGTGTTTAGGAGCTTAGGTAGAATACCGAGCTCAAGTGTAAAGTTTGTACCCCCGTTGGTCTTTTATTTATTGGTAAAGTGTAAACGTGTGGCAAATTGTATGTTAAGGTTGTCCTAACGATTTGGTGGTCAACCGTTGTGTCAAAGTATGTTCAAAGTGTTTACGGTCTAAGTTAAAAAGGGTGTTTGGCATAAGCGTGTTTCTACCCACTTTGGGATGTAAACGGGTCATGTGTCTATGGAACAAGTTTAGTAGGTTAAATTAATGATGTTGGTTAAGTTTGGTGGACAAATGAAGTGTTATAGATGATTTGTTATGTAAATGGGTCAAAATGGGTTTTGGCACAAAACCCGTCATTTGTAAAGCACTATTTCAAGGGTCAAACGGTAAATGTTTTTATATGAATATGAGCCCAATGAAATAAGAAGTAAATCTGGAAAGTTTCGTTAATTTTCGGGTCATAGAAGTTGTCTTTTCAGAAAATGGGTCAATAAGATGCATAAAAGGGTTATGCAATTAAAGGGGTGTTTGGGTTAAGTATGTTTTTACCCATTTTGGGTAGCAAATGGGTTGATTGATTGTGTAAACGATTTAGTATGAGATGTTAATGGCTTTGAATGAGTTTAGTGTGGAAATATGGTAGTATGGATTGTTTGTTGTGAAAATGGGTGAAATTTCGGTTTGGGAGTGAAACTGTGGACAGATTTTGTCGGTCTTTGAAAAATCATATCTTTTAATTCATAAGGCGTCATGGGTCGTGCCACCTGCCTTTTCGAAGGTAATTGAGTCTATTTTCATTTAAAAATAGTCTCAATGTATGAATGTTTATATATTTTTTCCAATAGTCAAAAGAGTAACATCAGGTCAGTTTTGATATGTCGTTTCCATGCAAAAAGTTTTAATTTTTGGTCAAATTGGGCACGGGGCGTAACAAATTGGTATCAGAGCTTCGGTTTAAGTGAATTAGGTTTCCACTATAGGTTTCCTAGTCTTAAACCACTCGTAGAAGTGGTGAGCGTAAGAGTTAGTAATGCATAAAGTAGTTGTTAAGTATGAGACTGATTATGTCTTTTGTTAGATTAACTTATTGGTGATAAGTGATGGATGTATGATATAGTGTTGATGTGTATGAGGTATTAGTCAGTGGAGGATTTGAAGTGTCACACCC
>JARVZY010000427.1:0-36610 GCA_030686995.1 Artemisia argyi | reverse complement strand
AGGGGTTTTTTTTCCATAATTCATTTGTTGTTCCAATAAACCCTAAAATTTTCATTGAACAAATTCACAAAAATAATCTATCACAATCAATCCAATAAGAATGTCAAACAATAAAAAGGGTAACTTACTGTCCTTTAGATCAGACGAGGAGGAGTGGGATACAGTTTTGTCAAACCTACATTTGTTTGACAAAATACTTGATGCGCTAAAGAAAATACCTAACGATCTCAGATCAAATATCCTTAAATGGCTCAGGGAAAACGATTACTACTATCATGAGCTGGAAGGTGTTGGAAAGGAGAAGACAACACCTGTTGACGGAATGAGTGAGGATTTAGAAAACAGAATAACAAAACTAGAAACTGTCTTCGCATACCTAAGAGAAAAGAATGGGTTGGAAGGTTGTGGTTCTACCAAAGGCGAATGAACACCGGGCACAGTTGAAATACATTGCAGTAATATAATTATATGTATGTCTTCTTTTTATCGATGTTATTTCTGGTATTAACTATATATTGTAATCCTAGCTTATGTATTTTAACTTTGTTTGGTTAAACAAGTGAAAAATTAGCAGCACATAAATATTCAACGAATCCAATCAAGGAATCCATAGACAAGGAACCCATAGACACACATTTAAGTGTAGCCATGTCGGTTAACCAGCGCATATATACTTAACGATCATAGCATTTAAGACATAAAACATTGATAGTCAATCTAATACAAATTTGAGTCATTACGCCTATGTGGCTGACTCATAAAATCTGCAACTCTACTGCAACCTTGTGTTACTTGTGTACCACTGCCACTATCAGGAAGCGTATCCTTATTGAACACCTTAACTATGTTTCTTTTAGTAATGTTAAGGTAATGCAAAGACACTTTTGGAGTAAAAACTGAAACATTAGCAAGTACCAAAGCTGTCCCCTCGGTAAAATGTTTCCTTCCATAACCCCCTCGTCATTAATGACTTTGTGGTGTATTGCACCACTAACTGAGCCAGTAGGATCCTTCAAAGTAACTGTTAGATCTCCAATTGCATTTGGAGAAACAGACATCACTATTGCAATAACTTGCTCAAGTTTACCTTTCTTCATAAATTTTTTGATGTTTCCGAGACAACCGCAGACAATCCCCCCATTATTATGAACATAATCAACCACTCCAACCCACGGTCCACGTGTAAAACACTCATTCAGATCTAATTGTTCATCTGCCTTCAGGATGAAGGGTTGTGTTGGTGTTTGGGAGTCCTCGACTCCGTCCTCAATAAGCTGTGTTTTAAGCAGCTTTGCTGATTGAACAATACCCGCAGGGCCCGGTATTATCCTAACCGGTTGAGAATCATTTTTTTGAACAACATATCTTTTATTTGACACATTTTTTTGGCTGCTTGTATTTTCCACACGTGCTTCCGGGTTGTTGATGGTGCGTTTGGTGGAGGTTAGGAATAGATCAGAATCGTCTACATCAAGCGATAGCTGCCAATCTTCACCTTCATTTGGGTTCATCTTTTCAAACTGCTGCGTATGCAGACAGCAAATCAAAAATTTTCAAGTATTTGCCAATTCACAAACTTGAGCTTTAATATTCCTATGATGCCAATCTTAAGGATTGTTCACATTATTATGCGAATGTACTTATTATGCTGTAATTATGATTTTATGGATCGCGTAGTTGAACCAATTAAATGTATGATTGGTGGTTGGTGGTTAGGGAAGTTATTAGATTGTACTATGTTTATGCAACTTCATTTACTTAACTTCATATGGTTGTTAAGGAAATTTACTACTATATTAATTGCTATGTACTTCTCTTATTCGTCCTGTATATGCTGCATAAGCATACTCAAAATTAACAAACACTAACACCAGGTTCAACACAATGAGTTCTCAGAATTCCACCCACAAATTTAAATGTTTTCTCGTGTGTCAGACATCAACACGGAAAGTGTTACTCCCACACAAAATCAACTACTTGAATCTAGTTAATTATTGCAGAGAAAAGTTCTCCATCAGTGTAGATGTTAATATAACGCTGTCCTACGAAATATGTTTTGAAGTAATTGATGTTAATGATGATGAAGACGTTGAAAACTTTGTGTGTGATTCTTCACATGTTACCGACCAAATACCCAAACTGTTTATCAAGTTGCACGAGGTGAAAACGTATTCGTCTTGTAAGTCTGCTGATTTTGATTTAAATAAGCCTTACATACCTGATGCATCATCACAAAATAATCCCAACAAAATGTTTACACATATGCCTGACCCTCCAATTGCACCTGAAATTGATATTAAAGATACTTACAAATGTAACTTGGAAAATAGACTTCCCTGTACCATTAGAATAGGTGATAGATTTACTGATAAGGCAGAGTGTATAATTGCAATAGCAACGAAAGCTATAATAGAAGGGTTTGAATTTTACGTTATTAAATCTTGTTCGAAAAGGTATAGTGTTAGATGTGCTGTTCCAGAATGCAGTTGGAACATTTACACACGCAAGTTTGCAAATTGCAATATTTTTAGGGTCACCAACCTTCACCCTTCACACACATGTGAAAAAACACAATTACTCCCTAACCATAGGAATGCTTCAAAGGTTATAATTGGTCACATGATCATGGAAAAATTGAGGAACAACAGACGAGTGTATACAGGTACGGACATAAAGACAGATTTTAAAATAGAATGGAAAATTGACATTTCTTACCTTCGGGCATGGACTGGGAAAAATTATGCACTAAAATTGCTGTACGGATCCCATGCTGATTCGTTTTCCATCTTACCCAAATATTGTTACAACCTTAAATTGGCAAATCCGGGTACTGTGACACACATTGAGACAGATGCAGAAGGACAATTCAAGATGTGTTTTGTAGGATTTGGTGTTTCGGTAAGCATAATTAACGAGTTATATCAAATTTATATATCATAATACTTTTTATTAAATTAATTTTTTAAACTGACTTTTATGTTTTTAACTGAATAGATCCGGAGTTTCTTAAAGTATATGCGGCCGCTTATAAAGATAGATGCCGCGCACCTAAAAGGAAAGGATGCTAACAATCAGATAATACCACTTGCAACAGGTGTGGCTCAGGGTGAGACTGTTGAATCATGGTCCTGGTTCCTGTCGAAGCTGAAGGAATGTATCGGTGAACGTGATGGTTTTGCTATTATATCTGATAGGCATTACGCCATTACCATTGCATGTCAAACTGTTTTCCCCCAAGCCTTTCATGGGTACTGCTGTCGGCATTTGATGATGAATTGCAGATTCAAAAGTAAAAAGTATAAGGGCCTATTTTGGAAGACATGTAAAGCATACTTGGAGTCTGATTTTCAAAACACAATCTCTGAGATTAGAAGGTTAAGACCTGAAGCGTACAGAAAACTGGAAGACGCTGGTTTTGATAGGTGGTCAAGAGCATACTGTCCAGGAAAAAGATACAACTACATGACATCAAATAGCGCCGAGTCAATAAATTCGTTAACCAAGTTTGTGCGCAATGTTCCAATAACAATGTTAATAGAGTATTACCGAGAGCTTATTCAACGGTGGTTCTTTGAGCGTAGATACAACGGTGAAGGTAATGTTGTGACAGGCACGAATGTGGATTTCTTATTTTAATCATCAGAAATTTCATATTAGATTCTTGTTTTAATCATTGTTTATTTCATATTAGATGTTTTAACAACAAATAATATGAATACCATTTCATAGGTGAACCGCCTGCAACCGCGTTGACAGCTTGGGCTACTGGTAAAGTTAATGACAGGATTATAAACAGCAGCACATGGGTTGTCCGCGGTATTCAGCATGCACAAATTTATGAGGTTAGGGACCACAAAGCCGTACACACAGTTAAATTGACAGAGGGTGATTGTAGTTGCCGCAAATGGCAACTTTCCGGGTTACCTTGCGGCCACGTTTGTGCTGTGGCTAGATTTTGTCACATGAGTAACTGTAATCATTCGGCAAAGGGTTGGTTTTCCTAAACAACTCTGAAACGTACATATGAACATTTGGTGCATCCTCTTCGAGACACGTGGGAAACTCCAGTTGACTTGCAAGTTGTTTTACCGCCTGCTCTTGTTAAGCGGCAACCTGGACGTCCAAAGGCAAATCACCGTATAAGATCACAAGGGGAGGAGCCTAGGATCGTACATTGTGGAAGATGTGGTGCGGGAGGACACTATCGAGACGCTTGTCGTGAACCATTGCCAAGTGAGAACGTAAGTTTTTCAGTTAATTTATCTGTACCTAGTTTCTGTGTTACCTGATATTCCTAACGTACCATATGCACTCGTCCATTTACAGCTGCGGCGTCCACAAAATACAAACGACGACCGAGAATTTGCTGATGATGCCCCGTTGGAAGATGATGCCCCGTTGGAAGATGAGATGGATTACGATCAAGATGATGATGCGCCGGTGGAAGATGCGATGGAATCTGAACACTATAATTCGCCTGCATCTCACAACGAGTCGTCAATGGGTGACGCCAGGGGGTTATCACAACATTTGTCGAATGATACTTACTACTATCCTGAGTTTGATGTTTAATGGTTATGTGTCCATGTAGTATAAACACTGAAGGATGGACTTCAAAAAAGTCAATGTAATGCATGTTGAACAATTTATACTTATATTTCTATTAATTCACTATTAATTCTAGTTTTAACGACCAATATAGTCCGGTCAAATTCAATTATCATAGTATAACTAACGAATGCAAACACGAAACCTTGGTTTTTGGGTTAATGAGTCAAATTTACACCAGTATATTGCGTTTATAAATACATAAACTTGACTACAAAACGTTCAATCACATTAGGTACCTCAGTTGGTCTAGTAATTGATGTGTTCGTTTTAAAAACAATTTTATGAAACACGACTGATATATCTGCATGCAAAAGTATACATAAGGTGTGAATTAATTACAATTAAAGGCCTGCATTGAATATTCACCTCTTCACTTTCCATTATACTTCTTTATATACGCTTGCATCATGACCATTGTAATCCATATGCTCTAACTTCTCTACACCCTCTAAAAAACCCTAAGTCTCATAAGAATAAAATCAATGGCTTCAGAAACTCCTATGATCTATCAACTGAAACAGATTTTTGGCACACAGAAACTTCACGAATGCTTCAAGCTTCTGACTGTTCATGAGAAACTCGAAGACGAAGCCTTTATTAGGTACCTAGGTGAACGACGCAATGAGTTGAATGCCACGATCAAAATAAGAACAGCTAGAATGGTAGAACTCTGGTCGATCGACCACGAAGATGAAGTAGCTGGCTGAGTTATATATGAAAACATGCGCAAGGTTCAGATCAGGGAACGAATAAGGTTGGAGGCGTTAACTGCTATCATGTCTGAAGTACGTGACGGGTTGAACGAGAAGGATGAGCAAATCAGCAGTTATGACTCATTTGAAGAATAGTTCATGTTTGATGTCGTTATTTTCGTTGTTTGTGTATGGTCTGTTGTTGGGTTTGTAAGGCTTTAGAATGTGCGTGGTGTTGGTACTGATATATATCAACGGTATGGTAACCATCAACTGACTGTATTTTACAACTAATATATCTAAAGTTATGATCACTAGTCGGTCGCTATATTATATTACATAATATATGTTATGTTTAACACTATGAAGATGTTATGTTTGTAGATTTATTGCTCTCATAATATTTAAGTTGACACATATTACCTTACATTAGTGAAAATAAGTTGTCTATTACATTGTCCATAAGTTGGTTAAAGAAATAAAATTCAACTGGTATCCATACATTATGCATTGGGTGAAGCATAAACACCTTGACTGTCATTTGGGTTTCGCCCATATTGACTATTACCCTGGTTCAAACTACCCTCTTACCGGAACAAATTGCAACAATCCTGCAATGAATATGGTTACAAATTAGTTACAAGACATCGAAACAATGCAACCTTACACAAAAAGGTTTTTAACAAACTAAACTAGCACAAGGTATGCCTAGTATATATTTAATCAGTATAAACAACAAAATATATATATATATATATATATATATATATATATATATATATATATATATATATATATATATTTTGATCTAACAGATATTAAGCATACTTTTTTACCGATAATCAACATAAAGAGACAACTTTAAAACATGAAAAAAACTTGTTGATCATCTAAAGCCAAAAAGACCCATTCAAAACGACATAAAACAAAATAATAAAAAAAAGGCTTAGAGCTCCATAGCCTGTAGCTTTTCAATCAATTTCAACAGATCAGCCGCCAGATTTCGTTTCTTCTTGGCATTCTGAAGCATCATTGACATCTCTGTTAGGTCTTCTGTTTGCAGCCGGTTCAAATGATCAAGGCTTTGCAGGGTGGAATCAAAAGCAAACAATAGCTCTAGTTCCTGAATAACGGACTCCCTACCGTTCACCCTGGACCTTATTTCATTGGCTTTCTTGCTCAGATCAGCTTCCTCAAGTATCATAACATCAACTTCTCTCTTAAATTTAACAATCATCATGTCTTTCACAAGCCTTGACCCCGCAGCTCTAGCCAACTCATCGATGAAAGGCATTCGAGTGGTCATTTTTTTTTTTTTTTTTTTTTTTTTTTTTTTAAGTTTAGAGAACTGTGTGTAATTTTTTTTCTCAAAGATAGGGAATTGATTAAATAGAAGACCTTGAGACACCACTTTATAACACTAAGCCATGATTACATACACTTCCCATACATCAAAAAACAATTAATGCCCATCCTTTCATATACTTAAGTAGTTTGACCAAAAGGTAAAAAAGAAAAAAAAAAATAAAAAATAAAAAAACTATTAACATTTTTTAATTTAATAAACCAATTTAAACAAATAAGATTTAATCAATTTAAGAGTTGTTGAACACATTAAATTGATTGTGGTGTTGTTAAAGTAATGTGTACTTTTTTTTTGTACTTCACCATTAAATAAATACACCTAACACAACCATCCCCAACCCCATTACAAAATATCTACATCTTATTTGTTCCCCAATCTTCTACAGTTGCAAACCCTAAGTATGTACATACCAAGGATCTGTCAATGTGGGTTGCCTACAGTATTGCGAACATCCTGGACAGCAACTAACCCTGGCTGCAGATTTCATTGTTGTCCAAAAACAGTAAGTATTGACAGTTTAGACATGTATAGTTGTATTTTATGAAAGTATAATGTAGATATGTTTACTTTTAACAGGGTCAAGACAGTTGCGGGTTTAATGGGTTTTTTGATCCACCAATGTGCCCAAGATCTGTGCAGATTATTCCAGGACTACTGAGGAATATCAATCAGGCTCAACAGATGGCAACAACAAATGAAAAAAGAGCCAGAACATTCAAGAACCTTTTTATTAATCAGTTGGTTGTTATTTGCTATGTATTTCATGTTAAGCTAGACATCATATTAATTGTTTACCATTGTTATGCTAGACCTATTATATCTACCATTTTATGGGCTGGCATACTAAATGTATTCGGTTATGGTTATCAATGAATATAATGTTTTAAAACATGCGATAGTTGGTCAAGATCATAACACTTACTTGTCTATACCGACATCTGACCATGGTTGTGAACGGCTTGTGAAGTTTTTGTTACAAGCTACCAAGTAACGACTTTATGTTTTAGATAAAACCTAGCCAGTTGTTCGCGATATGAAAGGGCAGCCTGAATAGGATCTTCCACATCCAACGATTTGTAATGCGACAGCCGGTATAAAAAATTACATGCCCATATATCACAATCACCGAAAACCCCACCTTGCTTAGGAACTTGCTCAGCGTTCTTAAATGAAATTGTATATTTTGCGGGATCGATTCCCTTTTTATGGAATACATATGTCCTTTCAAGCACATATGGAAGTTTAACCTGTTTAAAAATGTAACAACCAAATATGACTGAAGCATAAAGTAATGAAAATAACTGATATATTTTAACAAAACAAAGATCGTAAAACACATTAACTAGGAAGTGAACACAACTTTTATATTGTCGCAGTCACTACCATACAACTTTAATTATAACTACTCGTAATAACTAGTATATAGAACCATCTTGTTCAGTCAACAGAATCAACGACTCCTTGTAGGCCCCCATGTAGAAAGTACCAGCATCTCCTTCAACACAAACATTATGAAACTGTTGTGACCAATGTTGGTAGACTTCTAGGGTGTGTTCAGCTTGGAACGGCGTCTCCACCTCAATTATAGGTTCGTCGAACATGGTAAACCCCAGTAACTTTAGGCAACAATGGGTCACATTGGTGAAGTTTAATAAAATCCTTCCTGTAAGAGAAGCACCCTCCAACTCTAACATCCTAAGACAAAACACGTTGTTCACATCCGAGAGGATGTTTCCATGAATAACAACAGCGCCTCTATGACCAAGTATTGTGAAAGGGATTGGTAGATGGATTCTTATGCATTCAGGAATCTGGACTTCTAGAAATGTTTGAGTAATCATATCAAACGACATCAGCATGTAACGTTTGTAGGAGGGACGATCAGATTCATGTTGAACAATGTTTTCGCTAGCGACCCAGAAAATATATCTACCGATTACTGCTTGCGAGGACCTTTTCAGCCGTATCGATTCACGGGGAGTATTTTGCGTTTCTATAGGCCTCCAATGTTTTGTGCCAAATGAAAACACGGTAACAAACCATTCGCCGTGTCCGGTCGAAGGTAAAGAAGTGTGTAGAACGGTAGGATCCAGATTTTCGGGAGAAACACCAAAGGCAATAAAAGATTTACGACCACTTTTATTTCTTAACCAGTTTGGGACCATTAACCCAACAGATTTCCTTAATGATGGGTTCCAAATGACAATGCTCTTATAATAAGAATGAAAACACCAAACTCCTTCACTTGTACCGACTGGTGTAAGGTCAATGTAAGGGAAGTTCATAAAGTCAAAAGATCGTGGGAAAGAAGGAACAATTAAATTGAGTGGGTGGAAGGAAAGATCGTCATCAACCAGATACAAGTAACCAAAGTGACCTTGGTCATAGGTTAAAGTAAAACGATAGGTTTGACTCGGACGAACTCCGTAGCCAATAACAAAGTTTTGACTATCTATGGAATTCTTCCAGCTTTTAGAGACGGTTCAGAACTGAAGTAAAGCCTTTACGGGAAGTCTGTTCATGATGGAAACTTGTATTTCAAAAGGTATGTAGTCGGACATTTTTGGAGTTTAGGTTAGTTATGTGAGAGTTAGGTTTTGGAATCAGATTTTATTGTGAAAGGAAAGACAAATTGTTTGGAATCAGGTTTTATTACAGCAAAGAGTGAAAGGCAAGCTAAAGAGTCGCAGAACAAGAATATTTTAAAATAGGAGATCATTTATTTCAGTCACCCACCTTCATAGGTTAGCCCTAGTTTACCCCTTCTATTTATGCCAACTTTGCAGTTAATTAAATAAGTATTTGTTCACATAATAACTAATTTACTAACACATAATATAACTAGTTAAGCCAATTAGTATTACCTTCAAACAATCCCGCATGTTGACATACCATGAACGCCATTCGGTTTTGTGTGTCTCCCCACTGTCCTAAAATGTAACCACACCAGTGCGAATATCAAACTGTGCGACAAGCCAGTGTCTGAACGGTTCGTTAATAGTAATTAAAACCTACACCGACCCAAATAGTACCATGGGATGCGTTAATATGTGGAAGCATTCTTGTAATATACAGACTAGCAGCGTACAGTTAGTATAATGAAAATTATAACAATCACACATGGTATGTAGGTGTAGGCATCAAAATTCACCTGCTCAACATCAGCCCATGGAATACTGTATGTTTTCCCGTTAGCATACCAAACTGGCATGGATTTTTGGAGGAGTAGTTGAACAAAGTAGCTGCTAACCATTGCCCAGTTAGCATTTGCAGGTCTTATGTGCCACATGTACCTCACCCAGAGTTCTACGTGCTGTTGAAAAAACAAACACAATTACGTGGGTTAAAAGAACTACAAGACATACGTTACAGTAAAGTTAAATAAAGGGTTTATGCATGTTTAATAACCTCATCCGTGATCCAACCTCTTCTAGGTGGATCTAAGCAAACTAAACTTTCCCAGAACCTATGGTCAACACAAACATCTTCACACCATGGAAACTTACAATAAAGCCGTCCAGGCTGTCCAAGAAATAAATCATAATCCTCACTTAAATGAACTGTGTTCATAGTAGAGTTACATCGACTAAGGTCCTGAATAAAAGAAAAGTTTATGTGAGTGTACAACACACAAAATTATAAAACATGCATCGTCTGAAGGACATAAATTGGAATCTAAATGTAGATATATGAAAATAGTGTTTTATACCTCTTCCCAAGTTTCAACATCTTTGAGTAAACCCGTCATATCTGGATCTACGATGCCGTATGGTCTTTTCCTATGAGACTTAATATACTTCTCTGACCAATAATAAGATGATACGTCTCGTGAACCGTCCGTCAACTTTGTAGGACCTAACCGCTGCCTGTACCTTCTCATATGAGCTGAATTCATAAACTCCGTTGAATTCTTCTTCTTCTCAGCTTCAAGAGTGGCCTTCCTTTCTTCTTCGGCTCTAACTTTTTTTCCTCCTCAAAGCGCAATCTATTCTCCTCTTCCAATATCTTTTCTTCTTCTAGACGCCATTTTTCTACATCATCCAATATCAACCTTAGTTCATCTTGGAGAAAACATTCCTGTCAACAATGTAGATATATGCATAATAAGTATGGGAAAGTCAAATGCTAATTGTTTAGAGTTTGGTTGACTAAATTGCCTGAACAACAGCGGCATCAGGGTCAACTTCATTGGCGGACGAAATCAATTCAAGGAAGTCATGATTTAGTTCATCACATAACTCAGCACTTAGGTTGCGGAAAACGTCATTAAACTCCAAAGTATCCTGTGCAAGTGAATATAGTTAAAGTGTACTCAAAATAAAGCCATATGTGAATGAATGGTAGTGGTAGCAATTAAAATTGTATGCAAAACTATATTAATTGTTACCGAAACACCCCCAAGTTTCTCACGTCCGAGAACCTGCAAATTAATTAGTAAAATGGTTATACATACTTAACACAAACTAGAGGATTAATATTCGTATCATGCTATTTACTTACGGAGATTACCTGAATAATAGCTTCAAGTTTGAAGACACGGACATTCAATTGGCTAATCACATGATCCTTAAGCCTGATCTCGTTCTTAATACTAGTCTCAGTCCTGTCAACAATTGGCACATCACTAGAACGGATACGACCACGCTTGCGTGCTGCAACACACTTTTGTAGATACACATCGTAAGGATGTGACGCTCTATTTGGGGGAGCCCTAGGTACGTATTCCATTGAAAATTCCCGAAAATTTATATACCAATCAGATTGTTGCTCGGATATAGTAGGTTTGAGATCATAAATAACCTTCGAGTCCTTGACAATACAAGCCATTAATAAGATTTGTAGATATGAAAATATATGACAATACAAGAAAAAAATACCAAACTGAATACCTTTCCGAATAAGAAACCATAATCTGATTGTTTGAAAATGTGGTTCCGGGACCACGCTAATCCTCTTGGTGTCACATCTGGAACCTTATTCCACCATTGTTTGCTGTTTTCAAAAGACTCCAAAATCCATATCTAGTAAACTAAAGTTAGTAAACAAAAGTTACAAACATTCACCTTCATTACATGTATATTGATACACTAACCTTGAAAGCCCAAACAAAACCAGATAGCGTATACGAGGGAATATAGTTCCTACAACTGTTTAGGCCACGTAGGTGAGACCATTTTTGCTTCTGTACTGCATTTAGCATTTGGTCATACAAATGACGCCAGATATGCTCACCCCATGGAAAAGCATTCCACTCTTCCAGGTTTTCAACCAACCTCAGCAATGTGTCTTCAACATGATCCGTCAACAGACGACCCATAAAAACCACCTCTAACAACAAAAGCAGACATACACGAACTGCGTCATCATCAGAAAGCTTACTAAAAAACTCTTCATCCTCAATGACACTTAAAAGATCTAAGTTGGAAACTTTTACACCAGCCCTGTTTGGAAATACTCTTGATAGAATTTTAACCTCCCCGAAAATAAATAACCCAAACGATACAGTTCCAAAACGGAATCCTGTTATAAGTGAGAACTCGAGTCGACCAAAATGTAGACTGTGACCTTCAACAGAGTATACAAGCGGCGTATCATAATGATGATCATCTACATGTGCTTGTTTTTGCAGTATATAATCAATTATACGCGGTTCATGGTCAAAAAACTTGAGATCCAACCATTTTCCAAAGCACGTCATCATAAACATTTTCCTTCTCTGTTTATTCAGTTTTTCTTTAACTAAACAAAAGTATTTCAACTTGCTTCTGATTAGGACATTTGATTCATATTCCTATCGGATAAAAATATAAATGACGTGTTAATAAAAGCTAATAAAACTGGAAAACAAACACCATATAACACATACAATTGATTCAGAGTATTGGACATTCGTAACGTAATTACCACACAACTATAATTGATTACGAGTAGTCCTATAAGTGATTAGTACACAAGTGTACTTTGAACCATCAGTCACTACCTCATTCACATGGCAAGGATTTTTTATTTGCATAACGGTTGCACAAAACAACCACTATGCACAAACGTTGTCATGAGAATGAGTTAGTGAGGGACAATTCAAAGTTCAAATGTATACCAGTATAGTAACGTAAAATTAACAATAGAAAGGATGAAGGAGTGCGGAATGTCAACAGCAATACCCACTATATAATCAATTAATGTTGGTGCGCTTGATACTGGTCACTTTTTTGGCCTACAAACATACCTAAGGTGTTATGTATCATCTTTGTAAGGTGTTATGTATCATCGTAGTAAAGATTAAATTAACAATAAATAGGGTAGATAGTTAACAAAGCATAAGAAACATTGCATTAACGTACGTACAAGCATGTTACAAAATGGGCTGATAACACAGCCTAACTTGAAAACCTACACTAATACAACCATACACAAACCAAACTTAAAACTTCAACCTAGAACAAAGACCAAATTCTTCACAAAAGAGGACCATGAATGACAGAAGATGCACAAGAGAGCACTGCTGCAGAACCATTTACATGTTCTGGTTGCGCATCTTCACCACAAAGGCAATCTTCCTCATTATCTTAATCTGGATCTCATTCATGGCACTCATAAGCATCCTACACCGGGCGAGATCAGCATCCTGTTGTTGTCTCAGAACCTGGGCACTCTCATATGCAATAATTGATCCTGTCAAGCGATTCAGTTCCCCTATGTATTCAGCCCTTTCCTGAACACGGAGAGACAACTCAGATGCCAAGGCGTGCAGGTTACCCACAAGAGCAAAGTCCCTTGCATTTTCACGCTTAAAGAGCGTAATCATCATATCCCTAAGGTAATGGGAGTTGGATGAACGGACCAGCTCAGCTAGCCTGGTCTCTTGAGGTTGGGTTGCAGGTGGGTGCATTGGAACTGGTCGTAACACTTGAGGTTGGTCTTGAGGTGGGTGCATTGGAGTTTCTTGTGCCACAGATGTTATGGATGTTGTTTCAAATGGTTGAAGCTGGTTTTGTTGGGGGTCATTAGCCATTGTGTTGGATTGGATAAAGACTTAATTCTTCTTAGTGAAGTTTTCTACTTTTGTGATATGCAACTTAGACTCTTTGGCACCCTATTTATAGTAAAAAACTAATCATAAACTAATGCTATACACCCTTATATTAATGATACTCTACAGTGGGGTCATATCAAAGTTCTTAATAATGACAGGGAACTTAAATGTGCATCACTATGGGCTTTAAGAGGGTAACAGCCATGTCAAATCACAATTAAATCCATAAATTTCTACTTTTGTGATATGCAACTTACACTCTTTGGCACCCTTAAATATAGAAAAAAACTAATCATCAACTACTGCTATACAACCTTCTATAAATCATACTCTACAGTTGGGTCATATCAAAGTTCTTAATAATGACAGGGAACTTAAATGTGCATCAGTTTGGGCTTTGAGAGGGTAAGAGCCATGTCAAATCACAATTTAACTCACCAATATCCATTTGCAATGAATTAAACATATTTTAATTGCTTAAATCAGATGGCTCTACAGTTGCATTCAAACTGGGCTTATTTTCAACTCGGCCACTTGACACACTACCAATAAAACTATAAAATTAAAATGAAACATATTTTCATACAACATATTACATGCCCAATCTAAACCACCTTACATATACAAACACATTCACACTCAAGACACACGAGTACAACATAAACATTAACCAAATAACCACAAAAAACAGAGCAACTATTTAAAGTAAATAAAAAGCCACATCATGCAACTTACACTTTCACAGCGCTGCAGAGTAATGATCATAAAAAGGACGATACCAATTACTACTCCCATGTCCAATCCAAGTTAATTAAATATCTGATAAAAAGGACAATACCATTATGCAACATACGCTTTCACACTTCCAACCATACAACTTGCTAATACAGTGTATAACCCTAAGAACAGCCTAATCCATATACAAAAAATTAACTAAGCAAAAGGATAAATGATAGATCATATTAAACCGTAGGCATGCAAACTAGTAACATACAACTATGACGGTCGTCGAGCAATTACCTTGGGAACCCACATCTTTTCATTCATTCTTGTAAATGTTAACGATTATATAAATAACTAATACAAAAAACGGCTCTGAAGGTTTATTATGAATTTTGTCGGTTGAGTTGCAAGGTTACAAATGGGAAGCGTATCTAAAAAGAAGATGTACAGTATTAAGTGAGGGGGAGTAGGGGACTAGTCCTCAACACACTATATATCTATTTATTAAAAAATATATATATATCTATTTATTAAAAATAAATATTTTCAAATTTGACTAAAAATTGTAATTCAAAATTTCAAAATTTTGAATTTTTGTTTTGAAATTTAACCACCAAAACATAAATTAATAGTAGAATTTAGTTTTTAATTTAATATTAATGAAAAGAGTACTCAACACACTACTTAATATTATATTATTTGTAAAGTACAAAGTGCATAACAAAGTACATATGTCAAATCGATTTTAAATTAGTTAGAATTTATTACTTAATTTAATAATAATTTAGTGAGGAGTACTCAACACACTACTTATTATAATTTTATTTAAAAAGTACAAAGCGCATAATAGTACAAGTTACAATACATGCATGTCAAATCGAATAAACTTTTGTACAATTCGCATAAAAAGTATAATTACTATTACAAATGTCAAATCCAACAAAAGTTCTACAAGTTGCAAAAAATAATCAATATTTTATTTGCAAAAAATGGTACAAGTTGCATAAAAGGTACAAATACTATTGCAAAGGTCAAATCGAAAAAATAATTGTACAATTCGCATAAAAGGTACAAATACTATTGCAAACATCAAATCGAATAAAATTGTACAAGTTGCATAAAAAAATAATGTATATTTTATTTGCTATAATGGTACAAGTTGTATAAAAAAATAATGTATATTTTATTTGCAAAAAAAATGACACTTACACATAGTACTAGTTGTAAGAAAAAGGACACTTACACAAGTGTACTTGGGTCTTACACACACTTACACACATGTACTTGATTTTGGGGCAAAAATGGCCATATGAACATAAGGGCATAAACCGCATAAGTCGAATTGGAGCAAAACCCTTTACTCGAGGTCGCATGGGGCTAGGCTTGAAGCATGGTTTTTCCATGGGGCAAATACACAATTACCCCAAATAATTATCGTCTAAAAGAATAATGTTGTATACCATAACTAATATGGGTTGAAAGTAAGGCTGCTCATCCGTCCAAAACCGGACCGGACCGAGAAAAACCGGACCGGACCAAGACCGAATCTGGAAAAAACTTAGACCGAGACCGGACCGAATGTGGTCGGTCCGGTCTTGGTCCAAAGAGGCTAAATGTCCGGTTTTTAAGCCGGACCGGAGCGGACTGGACCGGACCGAATCGGACCAAGACCGAAAATATAAAAAACTCCAGACCAAGATCGGACCGAATGTGTCCGGTCCGGTCCGGTCCGGTCTGTTTTGTCAGTCGATCCGGTCCGTTTTCTCACCCCTAGTTGAAAGGCTTCAAATGTGTAAAAATAATCCTAAGTGTTTTCAAATGCCTATTACTTCCTAATCGCTTTAATCGTGAAGATTATATTATTATTTGAAAACCAAATGATCTGATCACCAACGACTTTAGCAATATCATAAATAAGCAAAACTGCTAACAATTAATATCTACTTAATTGTTGGTTGAACCATCAGTTCACCATCGGTTTTTAAAATGTAGTTTTCTTATTTAGAATCCTTATGTGGCTCTTATTGTAAATTTCATGCACGCACGGTGTTTGGACATGATTCAAATGATTAGGCGTGATTTGGTTTCACACTTGTCTGTGGTGTGTGGTTGAAGCCATCAATCTCAATATTAGCTACGAATTCAAATTAAACTTCTACGTCTATATTCATTTTGCTCCAAGTTTACATAACCCTCTTAGTTTTTGCTAGGAGCTGTATACCAATAAACCGCTAGCTTCTATTTTCATATCGTAAATAGATCACTACAAATAAACAAACATGCAGAACTTTGTAAGAGTGCTTTTCCTTAACATCCATAAAATGTAAGGAAAGGGGTATGCCAACACGAGTTGATTAAGCCTGTGTCACGGGAAAAGATTGTATACCGCCTATATAATGCCACCATCCGGATCTGTGTTTTTTTGTTAATATGATACCATTCTTCACGTGTTAGAAAGTTATATCCTTAAAGATATTGGGATTGTATTCTCTCCCGGTTTTGATCCCACCATTGCTTAGCATGGACCTCCCCAAACTTTTCGCGACTGCATAAGAAATCAATGGTTTATAATGTTGTCAAATATTAACACTAATTATGCACGCTTAAAAACGTACCATAACTAACTAATGCATTAAATATGATTGTAATTATCAGATAAATCAACTTTGGACTTGTTTCACATGTTCAACCATAATGGCTCTTTAATTTATTTATTTTAACCAGTTTGAGATGACGCAAATAAATGAGCCAAAGAGTGTTTTAAAGATGTAGCAAGTGTTACCTGAACCTGACACGCCGAAGCTCTCTTGTCCCATCTACCAACTGTCTAATAGTAATACAAACACCGGGCTCGTCTTCCTCTATCCACTCTGAGTCAATATCGCTAGCATTACTAATTGAAACGGATGCCTCATCTCTAGAGGATGTTGTCGTCCTTGATGCATCCATGGATGACATCTCACCCTTGTGCCCACCACCACCGTAGACACTGGGACCAGCATTGTAATGGTAGTTGCCACCTTGGTCTTGAGGTTTATAGTAATTCCTTGACGGGTTAGTCATTGGGCTGTCCTTTACTGATCCAAGCCTTGAGTAAGTCGAGTCTCTCTGCAAAGTTTGCAATATAAGATTTCTTATGCTAAAAATAGGGTAACATTTGCAACCTCTTGAAGTATCAAAAGAAAGAACATGTTGGAACTGTGCTATAAAAAGGGAGTGAAATAGATTATTACCCCATCCTCAGACCTAGAGGGTGTGTCGAGAGCTTGACAATTGAACCTCTGAACGTTGTAAAGCTCCATAATTCGGTCATAATTCTCTCCCCACCACCTTTGTGCTTGCCATTTATCAAACATCTCTCGGCTGTAATTCAAAAATATCAGTGTTACAAAACTTGCTAAAATTAGAAAGAAAAAAAGTAATAACAATCATTAAATTAAAACTCAGGGTCCATCTAAAAGTGTACAACATCGTTTTAAGAGGACCAAATGGCCAGATAAGATCTCTATCATATTAAAGTACTGTCCGTATTAAGCTAGAAGGATCATAGTTTTTAATTGGTTCCTGATTATCGCTATCTTTAACATGGCCATTAAAAATTGGGACCAAATGCGTTATACTTATTAATAAGTATACACCATTCAGTTTTGGGAGTATGAAATATATATCAAATGAAAAGCATAAGTCTTACTTGAATCGAATACGCTTGAGATCATTTCCACCATTAGGCAAGGACACAAAAGTAATTTGAACACCCGGCTCCACCTGAGCCATCCATTCTATAGGATCATCATCATCATCTAACACCAAATGACCAGACTGTCGAGGGGGTTCATACCCTCCGTCTGTACTGTTAAAGTCCCAAGCAGGAGTCGAACTTGAGCCTCCAGGTTGCATATAAGGATGGCGTACACCTTTTGATATGGTGTCAAAGTCTGTATAGGGTCGGTGTCCTTTCTTGAAGCTGCTTGGTCCTGTGGGGGGCTTCCCCTTTGAAGAACTAGAAACCTTTATTGCCATATCTTTCATCTGTTGCACATTATAAATTAATTAAACTATAAGCACTTCAAATCCACACTTATGATTTACAGTATAGTACTCATTAGAGCATACAATTATATTTTACTTAGAAGATCGAATATGGTTTCTGACATATTGATGTTATTAGTTTTTGTTTAGGCAACGTCAATTTCCCGTAAGGGAAGCTGTGTCCGGTCTATGTGTATGTGGCTACAGGTTTGGACCCTGTCACCTTAGTCAGTCAAAATTGGAATAATATTGCTAAAAGAAGAATATAGTGTGGGGCAAGAGTGAAATATGATGATGGGTCCCAAAATTGACACATTGTGTCACTTTTACCAACATGTATGTCTGTCCTTTCCACACATCCACTTTATTACATGTATGTTTCGGGCGAGTTAAGTTTTGACCATAGTTCATTCAAACATTTTACTAGCCATTCATTCAAGCAAAAGTCCCAGCTTCTATATGAAATGCCTAACAAGTAACTAGACAGCAATTCTGGTTAATAAGTTATACGTGCTAACCATGGTTGAATAACATATGATCAAACTTCGTTGTTAGCCATAACTTATGGTCAACATTTCCCTTTAAATAGTAACAAAGCATGTCTGATACGACACATGACTTAATTCAGTGAAAATCCTTGATTTACAAGAAAATACTTTAAACCTCTCAAACTATAAGAAAACTTATGATCCACAATCAATATCTTGCTAATAAAGAAGAAGATTTTGTGCTATATGTTTAGAAATTACCAAAAGTAAAAGATGGATTCATTTTTGGAATAAGGGAAGCAAATATTATACAAAATTATTAAAGCAAAAGGGTTAACTTAAAGAAAACAAGAAATCAATTTATTGACCAAACCACTATCAAACAACATACAAAATCTTTCCGCTAGTGTTGAATACCTTTGATCTATGTACTTGTCTTATATCATATTGTTTTCAAGTTAAAAGAAGTGCACGCTACTAACTAAAACGATACTGTAAAGTGCCCATTGCGTTGTTTGAAATTGGTGCTATGAAGATTCTGTATTTTAATTGTTAATCCTAAAGGATTAGTACTTATGAATCAAGTTATATAAATTATACGAAAAACACAAATCCAAAAATGTAAGGAGGTTCCTTATAGATGAGTAGAAGCAAAAAATCATTTCCCTGATTTATGGCACTACTCCATTCACCTGAAATATATAAGGGGGTGTTTGGATTTACTGTTAAAAACTATTCACTGCGTTTAGACAAGGCAGACAACAATTGTTGTGTTGTTTGTGAAACCATTCAACGAAATTATTTGAATATGCTTAAAAATTTTAAGCAGTTTCAATAAGCAGTCTGAAACAAAAGAAATTAAAAGTTTGTCTTTCTCATATTGTGATCTTCTTGTCACAAAAGACATGACCCCTTATTCTGATATGTCATTCATAAGCAAAAAACAAATTCAGAATCACCTATGACACCCTATTGATATTGGTCCTAGGAATTAAATCTGACATAGTGACATGTCATTTATGCCATTTGGTTGTATTGATATCCACCATAGGGTGGTGGTAAAATCGAGTGAATGACTAATGCAGCTGCCAAAAATTACTGCTATGACTATTATTATTTGCACAACATACACACAGACACCTACATATGAAATAACAGAAAAAGAAAACCAGCAGCTTTCTTGGGCAGTTCAAGAATTTGATTACTTCATTTTGTGGGCAATTGAATTTTTAATAATAACTGCACCTACTAAATCTTTTATTTCTACTAGACTCAGTTTCATATATCACTTTTCTAGGATTGCCTTTAACTTTAGACAGCATTTATAATTACCTTTTTAGAACAAACAACTTTATAAGTATATGAATGCTAATTTAACATATGTTTAAGAAGACAGACTTCTTACAATACATCAATAGATTGATACATTTAAAACAATAAAGGATTTCTGCATTATTCAGCAGACAATTATGCTTCTTCATTTTTGACAGAAAAATCAGATCATGTTTCAAAAAAGTACTCCATTAGACAATTTCCACTAAAACTCTTTATTTTTATAAAGTTAGACATATATGATAGACAAAGTACTATAACTTCCCTCTAGTTTGCAACATTGTGATATTTGATTGCAAATAGTAACCATAAAAAATAGAGAAACTTGCATAAATGGTTCTGATTTGATTTACTCAAAACTAAGGAACTATTCCTCAAATACACATCCCAAATATAGTCCATAAAACCACTGTGTTATTTATTTTAAATCCTGTCCATCGACCTTTAGCCTTTTTGGACCAAAAGCAAAACAAATTACATAATTGAGATTCCTTACATACATAAACGATTAAATGTGAAAGCAAATAATATTTCCAACGACTTTACTCGTAATTAGCAAATAATATGGAGTATATTATTTATGTAATCTACTCTAAAAATATGCCAAATCACATTCTAAGTTGAGCATTTTGAAACATCAACTTTATATTGACACACACAAAAGGTGAAGGAAGAAAGTATGTGGGCGTACATCTAAATATAGATTAGATACGGGCACAACTTTTACCCAAACAGTAACCAAACTAGAATTAGATCAATGTAGTCTAAATTCAACTGAACTAGACCTATTGTTAGTTATTAGACAAAAAGTACTGTAGTAAATAGTAAGATGACATTGCATTTGGAGACATGTGATCATGCAAAATTTTGGTCATGTTTTTCAAGCATCTCAAAGCTAACAACTTTCTATTATATATGACATGAACATATTTTTTACAAACCACACATTTATGAATTTATTTCTCATTCATAAACATGACAATTAAATATATTTTTAGAAATATCTATTAAAATAAGTGACAAAGTGTGATAGGAAGGAAGGTAAGGTAACCTGGGATGAGAGATTTTTGACGGCCGCTTTGTTCCCAACTTCTTCTCCATCATCTTCTACCTTTTGCTTTGAGCACGTTATACACGTCAGCATCTTTTTTCCACTCTGGCATAATTGAAAACAAAAAATTAAATTATTAATTAACGGGTCCCATCTTTATTGCAAACATCCCACCCAGGATTAGGAATCCCCGTATTTAAGTAAAGAATATTATCCAAATTTATTTTTTATAAATAAATAAAACTGTTTAAAGTTTGCATTTATTGTGTCTGTTTCCTTGTAAATAAATACAAACATTTCTATGTATAAAATAGAATGAAAACCACAAAATAGAATGAAATGTACTGTAGTATTTAAACACTCTTTACTTGCTACTAGTATTAGAATATGATATGCAACAACGAACGACAATCGAATCTACATAAAAGAAATAAAAGATACTAGTACAAAAATTCTCGAAAGTAAAAGAAAATAAATAAAGATGAAAAAGTAAAAAACAAGAAGTTGATTTATTATTGTTGGACCAATAAAAAAGTGAAAATTCTTCGGGATCCCAAAACCCTCCTGCAAACAACAAACAACAACAGCTACTTTTGCTTTTTCATTCTTCGATTCGTTTATTCATCGTAAAAGTTATTTCGAGACACACAAAAGTAGCACCAGTACTTCATTTCATTTCATTTTTTTTGAATATTGGATCATCAACACAACACACATCTATGTTTAACATCAAAATTTACCGGCTATCGATTAAAATGGGCTTATTTGATTCAGATTATATAGCACCCATGTAAAAATTATTAACAATACACATTGGTTTTTGATTAAAAAACATATATAATTCAAATTTCCAGTGTAAGCCAAACGGGCTACCAGGTAATAAAATGCCAACGAAACATCAAATAATAAAGTTATTACTATTTGCGAAAACAACTCACCTTTGGCCAACCCACAAACTCTTGTTCTGTATTGTTAAAACAAGTCTTTGTTGTTTCTGCAAATCAACTAATCAAAACAGCAAAAAATAATACCAGAATCAGCATAAAACCAATTAAATATTTCATTCGAAATGTGAACATTTAAAACGAGATTAAGGTCGTTGTTGATGAGCTTACCAAAACAAGAGGGATTTGACAAAACATAAAACTATGTCGGAAACTGCTAAAAACATCAAAACTTGGTATGGTTATTTGGGTGAAAAAGTGGGAAGCAAGGAAGGTAGTGTTGGTGGTGGTAACAGCATATATTCAAACTACGTGCGATAAAGAGAAAAAGAGTGACAGAGAGGAAAAGAAAGAAACCAAAAATGTTGAATAGAGACAATAAAAGCCTCACTATCTCTCATATTTATAGAACCATTTTCTTAACATGTTTTTCTTTTTTAAAAATTATCTATACATACTATTACTTGGATGTCAAAACAAAAATTTTGCACCACTACAGTAACTTTAATATTTTTTATTCCCAGCTACAGTAACTAACGACCGTTAGTTACTGTAGTGTTATATCTAACTGTCATTAGATATTTAACGACTATTAGCTAACGACCGTTATTTTTAACATTTTCTTTAAAAATTTATACGAAATTGGTCCTTCATCTCAGAAGTTCGTTGCATATTTAGTCCTCTCATAATTTACATAATTGGTCCTTCATATTATACGTCCATTGCAAAGTCAGTCCTTAGTCACTAAATTGACGTTAAGTAGCTACCGGCCGTTATTACACTTTCCCTATTCGGAAAACACCTGGTGGCAACGCGCGGTTTTCCAACTAGTTTATACTATGTAGTAACTTCTTGTCGAGATAAATGGGTTGCCCGGACAATAGGTAACATATCAAAATGTCCATTTTATTTTTTATTGAAACACAAGGATTTCAATTAATTAATACGGGTGCAATAATAACCAAAGCCCTTGTAATACTTTAATGATGATAAATATACAATCGAAACACTTAAAATCACAAACGATAGAAAAAAACCAAAAACACCCAAGAGCTGGGTCTGGCGCGCCAGCTGACAAGTCAGCACATGGCCAGCGCATTAGGCACGACTAAAAGTGTGCTTCTAGTTTCCCAAGTCAACTTTCCTCTTACTCGACTAAGGTTCTTCTTTCAATACAAGTTCATACGTGATATTGGAGTAGTTTATTTGGCTTAGAGAGATGCCTGAAACAAGTCCTCCTGCTTTTACAATATGCCAACACGTAAACGTTTTTGCAAAGCCTCTAGAAAAAGAAAAAATGTTTTTTCTTCAAACCTATGAGGTTTATACTCTCACTAGAACTTCAAATGAAAGTATTCAAGTGATCATAATCCTTACGTTTATCTTTACTAATCACGTAACGGGTTTACTCCCTCATTGGTCGTTTAAGATGAGGTCACTTTACGTAAATACAATTTTCTCATTTATAGGACATTAATTTACCTTGATGCAAAACACTTGATTTACTTGCATCAAGATAATTATTAAATGTTTTAATTGTGGCATTAACTAAAGATTATCAAATTTGAATACTTGAAATTAAGTTCTTGAAATACAAATAATCCTTTGAATATTCCAAACATCCCACACAAACATTATTTTACATTCTCTTACACATCCTTGTACTTCTTGTCCCATACACCACAACAAAATCTACTACATTCTCTTATGTCTCCCTCATTTCATACAATGCCACCACACATTATTATTCTTTCTCACAATAAACTAATCGCCACCCTTAGCCTCCAAACATCATCTTTTTCACCACATTATTCATATGTGTTCTTGGATTGACCATATCACCTCCTTACATAACCATCATCCTACAATTTCCTCACACATTCTCAACATTCAAATTTAAATTTGAAATCACTCACACTCTCAAACACGTAAACACATACACATACACACACGCACACTCACAACTCTTCTAATTTGAATTTGAATTCAAGTAACACCTCCCCCATACAACCATCATACAATTCATCTCTCTTACACATGTTATTACACACCCTACAATCTATTTCTTCCCCAACACTCTTCCCTCTTACAATCACAAACTAATTTGAATTTGAAAAATTCAAATTACAACACTTATATAACTCATCTATGACACATTTCTTACACACTCACTCACACACTCTAACCCTTCCTCTCCAAGTTTGAGTTTGCCAACACACAACCCACACATACTTACATCTCTATGACACAATTCACTTACACACTCAATCCTCTCACATCATTCAAGTCATCTCTCTAACAACTTGTTTTTAATTTGAAATTTAATTTCAAATTTGGGAGGCAAGGTAATGACCCACCTTTAGGGAGCACACAAAGTTATTACCCAATATCTAATATCCAATGGTTTCTCTTTTCTCTTTGAAATTGGACTAAACCTCTAACTATCTAGTTTTCACTCCACAATTGCTTTTGAGTGTTGAAATGTTATTGGATAGGTTAAAGGTGGAATGTAATTGGGGGTTTAACAAGAGATGAGTACAAATAAATAAAACCAATAAAAATCCCCAAGACTACCTGACGCGCTGGGTGATGCGCCAGCGCAACATGCTTAGTTGGATTTGTGTTTGGTTGTGTCTATAAATACTCACCTTTTGTCATTTGTTTCTGTAGAAAACTAGAAGAGGGGTTGAATAATTTTACCGATTAAAACTTCTTTTTTTAAACTTATATATCAACTTATGTCAATCTAGTTTTGACGTGTTGGATATTGATAGTATAACAACATGTAAATCTAAGCTACGAGAGACAGAGAGACACGACCACAACACAAGTATTTATAGTGGTTCGGCTACAAGGATACCTTCCTTGGCCTACTCCACTCCCCGAGTCACCTACTCGAGAGTTCGTAAACATTCACAACACAAACTCCTTTCACTTGGCGGAGAAGCCTTCACAACGTCGCTTACACTTTATCTGGAACAAAGCTAGATACTAAGTCCTTAGCACGGCGGACCAAACCAACACAACTTTGTCGCCTACACTTTATCCGGTACAAGGCTAGATACCGGGTCTTTAGCACGACGGACTAAACCAACACACCTAGTACAACAAGACTAAAGGATCCAACGTCCTTTTACACCTAACGACTCAACACATCTACAACACCCTTTTGAGAGAAAGAAAGAACAAGATTCAGTTATGTGATCTTGGAAGAGAAGAATCCAAGCAAATCATATCACAAGCTTGCAAGTCTTTAAGAGGTCGTGATCTCTCCTTATGGAAGGAACCTAGAGAATCACAAAGAGAGACTACATAGAAAGATCCTTGGATCAGAGGTTAGAGAACTTAGAATATAGAGAGAAGATATATCTAAGTGGAGTAAGAAACAAGAGAGAAATGGCTTACTATTTATAGGCAAAACTGAGAAATGTTCACAAGGATCCGGCGAATCCCTTCCCAAAGGGATCTAGCGAGTGTAATCCAAGGGATACGGGTATCTGGTAGTACCAGTTCAGATTTTGGGTTACAATTCCGGGTTTCGGGTTATGGGTCAAGGTCCATGGGTCAAGTGATGTCATGAATGATGTCAAAGACATCTTGGGTCATGTGTCATGGGCTTTGGGTTATGGGTTATGGACTTTGGGTCATGGGTCATGGGTTTTGCCCATTTTTAATATCATGCAATGGGTCATGGGTTATGGGTCAAGCTCCATGGTTTATGGTTTATGGGCTTGGTTTTTGGGTCATGGATAGTCCAAGTCTTTTTCTAGTTTATTTCCAAGTAACATGTATTTTATAAAATGTAAGTAACTATTTTACTTAAGTGTTTTTATAAAATAGTTTTGGTTTTATGCAAACTATTTAACTAAACATGTTTGATGATATATTTGTTTAGTGAAATGAGTTAGTAAACTATTGGCCCAAAACGTTACATATTTTATTTATCTTGTTAAAATGATTTTATGTTTGTTATCGACAAAACGTTAGAAGATCGTAAAATATAAATAAACGTTTTTAAGGATTATTTGTATTAACAGTTTCCTCACCTCTTGCTAATCATTCTTTACTGCTATTTTCTTTTCTCTCTTCCCTCTAAGTCTACTATCTTATTGTGTTCTAACTTGTCTTCTATCATCTATTGAAAGAACACTTCTTTCGCAAGAGAGATTCATAAGAACCTAATCCGCTCTTTCTAAATTGTGTTGAGGGTCTTATTCTCTATACCCTTTATTTAGATACGAGTCTCTAGGATAGGTTAGATTAGTTCAAAACAAATAAAAACTTATTAATCATTTGAATTCTTATCTGGGTTATGGATAAGCAAGGGTGTAACAAGTCTTGTATCTTAGTGATCAAGCCTAGACCAGGGAAGGTCTAGTTGAGGTTTGATACATCCGGCGAGGAAGTCTTTGTGGTCTTATGGTAATTGTTGGAAAAGGGTTGAGTATAGATCCATTGCTCAAGAGCATTATGTTGAGGGGTTTTCTATGCAAAGACCACCTTTGCTAGAGCCCGAGGCCTTTTTTTTTTTTTTTTTTTTTTTTGGAAAACCCGATTCGAGACTTACGTTATGTCTAAGGATATTGACTTGTTGGAGGTTATCCAAAATGGTGTCTTTGTTTCCATGATGGAGCATCAGGAAATAAAGTTAGAAGTGGAGAAACCATCTGGTGAATTAAAAGATGATGATAAAAAGAAACTTGAAAAAAATTAATGAAGCCAAGATGACTCTTTACAATGCTTTGCCGCGTAGAGAGTATGAGATAGTTTTAATAAGCAAAACCACCTAGGAGATTTTGCACACACTTATTATAACTCATCAAGGTAACTCACAAGTGAAGGATTATAATATTGATCTTCTCATCCAACAATGTGATACAATCTTAGATAAAGAAACAGTCGATAGCGGTTACACACAGTTCAATGTTATTGTTACTAGCTTAAAATCTTTAGATCAAAGCTATACTAACAAGAACCATGTGAGAAAGTTTCTTCGAGCTCTTCAGGTGAAGTGACGGCTGAAGATGATGACGACTGAAGAAGCCAAAGACTTAGCGGATCTTCCAATTGACAAGCTAATTGGCAACAAGGTGTGCGATATGGTATTAGAGAATGATAAAGTCGTCTCTAAATATAAGAAGGATAAGGTGAAGTAATTAGCTCTCAAAGCTAAGGTCACTAGGGATCAAACTAGTGATGTTTGTGATAGTAAAGATGGAAGTGATGAAGATGCTAAAGATGATGAAGAGTTCAATGTAATAGCAAGGAACTTTAGGAAGTTCTTTAGAAGAGGTGGTAACTTTAAGCGTGAAAACCTCTTTGGTAATTGGTGCGGATAATTATAAATACACTAGTTTTACAATCCTCCTAGGCAGAATACCTAACCGTTGTAGTGAAGTATAGGCAAGACTCGGAGGATTGATCGTTCTACAGGGAAATAGTGAGGTAGATTCAAAGTGTATGTCGATTTCAGTCTAAAGGTTGAGGGAAGATTATTTTTGATCTTTTATGTTTTATTAGAAAGCAATGTAAAATCTCGGGTATTTGGAAGATGATGGTTTTAAAATGCGAATTAAACTGATAGAATTAAATAACAAGAAAAGTAAAGTGGTGGTGAACTTCTTATATGAGCAAAAACGTATTTATCTAGAATCTGATTACTTCCTAGTTATCTCCTATTGTGATGTCGAATTATCACGTCCTTGTCTAATGTAGAATGGAGTATTTCTAATTACCGTGTTAATACAAATATCGCCTAAAAACGTTATTTATATTTTACGATTTTTGCAAAGTTTTGTTAACGACCGAGTGTAAACTTTAATTTTTAGCAAAACATGAATATAACTTAAGTCTTTCATAACTAGACTTTATTTCATTTAAACATTACATTTGCTACATTTACATTTCATATAAAACATAACATTTACATATTTCTAAAAATAGAAAATGTTGTATGACATCATGGCATGCATCATGTGTAATCTTAAAAGATTTCCAAAATCTTTAAGTTGACTTTTGGAAAGATCTTTTGCACTTTAGGAAAGATTCGTACTCAACCTATCTTGTAGTTGAATTAAAGGATCTTGATTAGACTTGCATAGATATGGAAAGATTTCTTGAGTGTTTGACTGTCAGTCCTGGTGAAACCCTTTGGGTACAAAGACGGAACCCTTGTTTTGTTTCCGCTGATTCCACCAGTCTGCTGTCTTGGTTGGCTATAAATAGCAAGCCACACTCAAGAAATCCTTCATCACTCACCATTATTATTTACATATACATTCTCATTGCATTCATCTAACTCAGTAACATTTCATTTGTGTGAGATCTTTTGTAGCAAAGAAGATCACAAGTTCATCCAAAAGTTACAAGTCTCAACATAACGTTGCAAGTCTTGTTAGCTTAGCATTGTGTAAACTTGCATAGTTTACACTTCATTTGATTGTGTAATTTCAGTAGTGATCGGTTAGTATTTTAGTCCTTAAAATACGTAATGTGACGGTAGTGGTTGTACACTTGTAAAAGAACTCAACATCTAGCTTTGTGTCGGTAATCTTGTGTAAGCGACGTATTATAAGGTTTTCTCCGCCAGTGAAAGGAGCTTGTTGACTAGTGAAAGAAACTTTCAAGTTGGATACTCGGGGCGTGGAGTAGGGCAAGGAAAAAGAGTCCTTATAGCCGAACCACGATAAACATTCGTGTCGTGGTTTGATTGTTTCTTACTTTACTTTTGCATAAGGCTGAGCATCGGTCTGGGACCGGACCGACAAGACCAAAGACCGAATTAAGGTAGAAACCGAGACCGAATGTGGTCGGTCCGGTCCAAATAGGCAAGATTTGGCAAGTTTTTTCGGTTTTTTGGTCAGTCCAGACCGGACCGAAGACCGAATTAGCCAAAAAACCTAGACCGATGACCGGACCAAATGTAGTCGGTCCGGTCCGGTCGGTTTTGTCGGTCGGTCCGGTCCATCCAAAGTAGCAAGAAACTCTCGAGTTGGATACTTGGGGCGTGGAGTAGGGCAAGGAAAAAGAGTCCTTGTAGCCGAACCACGATAAACATTTTTGTTGTGGTTTGATTGTTTCTTACTTTACTTTTGCATATTAATTATCGTTTAGTAGTTTCAATTATTGATTACACGTAAAGGTTTCAAAGTTAAATCAAGTTAAAAACTGGTAAACTATTCAACCCCCCTTCTAGTTTTCCACAATTGGCATCAAGAGCTACATTACTCAAGCTTTTAAAATATATTGTGTTTTAAAACTTGAAACGATCCATGGATTTTGAAAATTACAAAGATGGGAAATCTATGCAAAGACTGCCACTCTTTGAAGCAAACGGTATTATTTATTGGAAAAACTACTTTGAAACTTACGTGAAATCAAAAGATATAGATCTATGGTATATAATCATTGATGGTGATAACAAAGCCACTTTTAAGGATGTTACAAATGGTAAAGATGAGGATAGCTCACTTACTAAACATAATGAAGATCAAAAGAAATTGATTGCTAAAAACAATGAAGCTAAAATGATGCTTTACAATGCTTTATCAAAGAAAGAGTATGAAAGAGTTTTTATGTGTAAACCCGCTAAAGAAATTTGGCAATCTTTAATAGTTACTCATCAAGGAAACTCACAAGTTAAGGATAACAAAATTGATCTTCTTATTCAACAATACGGAAATTTTTTTATTCCTGAAGGTGAAATTATTGATTGTGCATTTGCTAGATTTAACACTATTATTACTTCACTTAATGCACTTGATGAATCTTTTTGTAGCAAGAATTTTGTCAGGAAATTCCTTAGACCACTCTATCCAAAGTAGAGAGCCAAAGTAACCACAATTGAAGAATCTAAAGATCTTTTAAGCATGTCACTTGACGAGCTAATTGGAAACCTCAAAGTTCATGAAATGGTAATGGAAAAAGATTTGAAAATAGTTAAAGGCAAGAAAGAAAAAGTCAAATCCATTGCCTTAAAAGCTAGAGTTCAATCAAGTGATGATGAAGAATCTAGCTCGGATAGTGACGATGAAGAATATGCCATGGCCGTTAGAGACTTCAAGAAGTTCTTTAGAAGACGAGGGAAGTTTGTAAGGCAACCTACAGATGACAAGAAAGCCTTCCGAAAAGATCGTGATGATAAGAAAGGAAAGGGTGAAAGAAAGTGCTTTAGGTGCGGAGACACAAGTCATCTCATAGGAGAATGTCCAGAACCACCCAAAAGTAAAACTCAAAGAGCTTTTTTAAGTGATGCTTGGAGCGATAGTGAAGATGATGACGAGGAGCCAAAGAATGACGAGACTGTTCTCATGGCTCAAGACTCAAATGAGGTACAATCCGATTCATCTTGTTCTTCTATTGATGATGACACATTGCAAAACGAATATAACGAACTTTGTGAACTTAGCTTAAAAATCATAAATAAAAACAAATTTTTGAAAACTAAAAAGGAATTTTTGGAAAATGAATTTTATGAATTAAAAGTAAAGGCTAAGAGGTTAGAAAAGAGTAAGAGTATTGACACAATGCGTAAATCATGTCAAGAGTTTAAACTTGAAATTGAGAAACTTAAAATTACTCAAGATGATCTAATAAAACAAACCACAAAGTTTAAAAGATTCGATAAAAGCATTTCTTGTGCGGATGAAATAATGAAACTTCAAAAGTCACCATTTGATAAAACGGGACTAGGATTCATGAAGTCAGGAACATTAAGTAATCGAACGAAACAAGACGAAAAAGCACAAGAAACTGCCAAAACTGTAGTAGACTCCCATGGACCAGACGGAACCAAAAATTTGGTTCCGCCCGTTGAACCCAAAGGTTCCGCGAGGTCTGCTGCAGAACAAAAAGTTTCAAACTCCACTCGCACTGAATTTGTTAAAGTCACAAAAAGACCTAGTACTAGTTCAACAAAAACAAAAACCTGCCATTAAATTAGGAGTAGGACTTGCTAGAAATGAGTTTAGAACCAAAACTACTCAACCGAGGCCTAAAAATCCTATTCCCAAATGCTCCTTTCCAAATAGCAACTACAACTCACAACCAAACTACCAACATGGTTGGAACCAAAATGTTCCTAGACAATTATCAAACTCCAAATTACATGTCATGGAACCCGTATCTTCTATTTCCATACATGGATCAAGTAAATGGTATGTTTAACCAAAATGGACACTTGAGATATTGGGGACCAAACGTTTGAGTGTTTTGTTTAAAATAGGTATGCTTGAAGGTTAGTTTGGAACCGGATGAATGGATCAAAGATAGTGGTTGTTCAAGGCATATGACGGGAAACAAAAGCCTCTTCTCAACGTATCATGAATAAGATGGAGGTAATGTTACATTTGGTAGCAAAGTAAAAAGCAAAATCATCGGAAAACATACAATCTCTCATGACTCACTCTCTATTGATGATGTTGCTCATGTTGATAAATTCGGTTTTAATCTCCTTAGTATTAGTCAACTTTGCCATAAAAAGTATAACGTCCTTTTTAGTGAAAACGGAAGTGAAATACTTAAAGATGACATAACCATAGCCAAAGGTGTCCTTAAGAACAACGTATATGTCATGAAGTTCGATTAAACATCTAGAGACAAACTTTGCCTCATTTCATTAGATGGATATTCAACTCTATGGCATAGGCATTTAGGTAGCGCTAATATGAGACTTATCCAAAACCTCTCCTCCAAAGATTTAGTTGGAAACCTACCCAAGTTGAAATATGACCAAAACTTTTGTGATGCTTGCAAAGTTGGTAAACAAGTCCATAGTAGCCATAAGGCTAAAAATATGGTGTCTACATCTAGTGTCTAGAACTCTTACATATGGATTTGTTTGGTCCATCCGCTATACAAAGTTATGGAGGCAACTTCTACACTTTGGTCATAGTGAATGATTATTCAAGATACACTTGGACAAAATTTTTGAAAAGTAAAAATGAAGCTTTTGACCAATTTGAAATCTTAAGTAAGAAAATCCAAAATCAAGTAGGAACTTGCATTGTGTCTATTAGAACGGACCACGGTCGTGAATTTGACAATGAAATACAATTCGGAAATTTTTGTGATAAAAATGGTATAACTCATAACTTTTTGGCACCACGCATTCCTCAATCTAACGGTGTAGTAGAACGTAAAACCCGGACTCTTCAAGAGATGAGTAGAACAATGCTTAATGAACAAAATATTCCACAAAAGTTTTGGTGTAACGCCGTTGACACGTCAACTTACATTTTAAATCGTGTCTTGATTAGACCATTTTTAAACAAAACTCCATATGAACTATATAAAGGTAAAAAGTCTACATTAGGATATTTTAGAGTGTTTGGAAGTAAATGCTTTATACTTAACACCAAGGATTATCTCACCAAATTTGACCCAAGGTCTTATGAAGGTGTATTTCTTGCATATTCACAAAATAGCAAAGCTTATATTGTCTTAAACAAAGAAACCTTAAGAGTTGAGGAATCGTTGAACGTAACATTCGACGAGAGTCCACCTCCCTCTAAGACATCACCTTTGGTAGATGATGACTAAGTTGAAAGTCAAATAATGGAAAGTCAAGAAAACTTAGATAATGACAAAGAAGATGAACTATTAAACAAAGAAATTGTCAATGTCAAAGAATCTAAAAGTCACTATCCATTAGATAGTGTCATAGTAAACATTAACGATACAACACTAAGATCAAAAGTCCAAAATGAAAGTAACTTCTTTTGTTTCGTGTCAACCATAAAACGAAGCTATAAAAGATGAGTTATGGGTAATAGCCATGCAAGAAGAATTAAATCAATTTGTTAGAAATGACATTTGGACATTAGCTCCTTAACCAAAAAGTCAAACAATCATTGGAACAAAATTGGTATTTCGTAATGAAATGGATGAGAAGGGTGTAGTATCTAGAAAATAAGCTAGGCTAGTAGCACAAGGCTATAATCAACAAGAAGGCATTGACTACGATGAAACTTTTGCACCAGTCGCTAGGCTCGAGTCAATTAGAATTTTACTTGTATATGCATGCGCACATGATTTTAAACTCTTTCAAATGGATGTCAAAAGCGCATTTTTAAATGGCTTTATAAATGAAGAAGTTTATGTTGCTCAACCTCTGGGCTTCACCGACTTTGAAAAATCTAATCATGTCTACAAACTTAAAAAGACTTTATACGGACTTAAGCAAGCTCCAAAAGCGTGGTATGATAGACTTAAAACTTTTTTAGTTGACCATAAGTATACCGTGGGCATAGTTGATAATACTCTCTTTAGTAAGAAGAAAGGTTCACATATTATCATAGTCCAAATCTATGTTGATGACATCATATTCGGATCAACTTGTCAAGAATTATTTGATGATTTCTCAAAAATCATGCATGATGAGTTTGAAATGAGTATGATGGGAGAACTCAACTTTTTCCTAGGACTCCAAATCAAACAATTAGAAGATGGAGTATTCTTAACCAATCTAAGTACATAAAAGAGCTCAAGAAATTTGGACATGAAGATTAAAAAAATCAAAACGCCTATGTCTTCGGAAACTAAACTCACCAAGAATGACGAAAGTGAATCCGTAGATAACACTAAATATATGAGCACATAGACAAACACTAAACATAATGTCGGGTCTACTAGCCGTGAGATAAAGTAGACTTCCAATCATTTAGGATTTTTAGATACATTAAGGGTACTATTCATCCTAAAGCCGTTAAAAGGATTTTTAGATACATTAAGGGTACTACACATTTAGGATTATGGTATCCCAAAGGAACGGGAGTAGAAACCATAGTGTATGCCGACTCAAACCATGTCGGTGACTATGTTGATAGAAAAAGCACAAGTGGTATTTGTACTTTTGTTGGACATTGTCTCACCTCATGATTCTCTAAGAAACAAACGGCTCTCGCTATCTCAACAACCGAAGCCGAATACGTATCGGCCAAAAAAGCATGTCAACAAGCCCTTTGGATGAAGCAAGCTCTTATCAACTACGGAATTCAACTCTACGACATCTCCATTCTTTGCGATAACAAATGAGCCATCGACCTCAGTAAGAATCCTGTCCAACATGCTCGTACTAAACATATTGAAATCTATCATCATTTCCTTCGTGACAATATCCAAAAAGTTAACATCTCAATCGAGAAAGTATCCTCCGAAGACAACATTGCCGATATTCTCACAAAACCTCTTAAACGAGAACCATTTAACCTTCTTAGACTCGGACTAGGACTTATGGAACCTACATTGTAGTTTTGAACGTTAGAATAAAATTACAAAAATTAAAACAAACCATTTTAATTTCTTCTTCTGCTGAACCGGCGGAACCCTGAGACATAAGGCGCGGAACCCCATATTTGGTTCCGCCGGATCCGCCAACCTGCAAAAACTTTTTCTTTTTATATATTAAACCAAACACTCCTTATCCTACACCACCACTCTAAAACAGTTACTATTAACTTCACAACTCCTCAACACACGAAAATTTGGTCTCTCCTTCATCCTCTTTGCTCTCTAATCATCATTGTAAGTACTCTTAACATAATTACACTCCTGATCTGCATCTAGGAATTCTATTTTTGCACAAAAACTAAAACTTGGGGTTATGCATAAACTTGAGAAATTCACGTAGAACATTAGTTGTAAAACATAACTAATCATGTTTCCCATAGTTAGGAATTGCATTCTTAGAGGATATTAGCATGTTTACCAAAACACCCCATGTTAAATTCTTGCAAAAATGACTTCTCACAAATAGGACAAATATTTTTTCATCTTACATTGTTAATACAAATTAAAAACGTGATGTTTAAAACATCACTTGTATAATGTCTCTTGAATATTTTCGGGTACGTTCAAACGAAGCAACATTGAATTAGGAGAGTTTGGGTTATCTCTATTTTTAAGTAAAAAATTTGCATATTAAAACGTTTTAAGCATTTAAATGAGTCGAGATAATCGCACCTCCACATTGTTTGCATATAGGCACACACTAGAACTTCAACATTAAAATTCTCGTCAACTTAGTCTAGAAATGTGATATTTATGTTTTTAGGAATCATCATGCCTCCCGCAACTCACTATGACCACAAGGATACTCTTCACTACCTACCAAAACACTACAAAACCAAAGGACTTACCCCACTCAAGTCAAAATCTTTAAGTATCTAGAAAAACGATATGTCCATGAGGGTAAGACCATTGACCCCTCTTTCCTAGAAAACACCAACATTCATAGGGAACTAGCCAGAATCAACTTTGATTGCCTCCTATTAATCGATGAACCCATTTGTCCCAGATTTATTCTTGAGATCTAGGCTTCCATTACTCTCCACACCAATGACGATGGTCTTATGGGTTTGTCCTTCATGGTTAGTGGTAACTCTTATAACATCTCTCTCAATGACTTTGCTCGAGTCCTAGGTATTCCAAATTATAGTACTTGTCTCTATTCGGACAAACATTCTATCTCAATTCTTGACCCTCTCATTGATCGCATCCATCCTTATGATACTCCTCTTGTATCTAAAGATGTCATTCGTGATCATCTCTTTGTTAGGACCTCCAACACTACGTGAACTAGGTCGGGAAATGAGGTTGATAAGGACCCTTATGGAATGGAACTCAACAAGCTTAAGCCTCAATTCAAGAAGTGAGAGGAAGTTATTAGAGCCAACGTCATTAGCACCATAGGGAATAGGGATCACATCAATCTTTGCCATTTCTATATGCTTGTTTCACTATTTTTTTGTGTTTTTGCTTTTTATTTGCTAATCTATATATATATATATATATATATATATATATATATATATATATATATATATATATATATATATATATATATATATATATATATATATATATATTTGTTTCTCAGAGCTTAAATAAGCTTTATGGTGAACCTACAAGAACCTGAGAGTCCAATTTAACAACTGTAGACAACATTCATCCAAGTTGGTATTTTTGAATTTTTAACAAAGCACAAACTGAATTCAAGGTTAAAACTGAATTTAATTGAAGTAAAAGGTCTAAGTTACAATGAAAATACTTGATACAAGACTTGAAATCTGAGAATTAAACTAAACTTGAAAATTACAATAAGAGACTATGAAAATTTAACTAAAAAATTACCACACCGCTCCACAGCTTCTCTCTTCCTTTTATGTCTTCAAATTAGGGTTTGGGAGGTCTTCTGACTCAATTCCACTCTCATTTGGACCCTTAGATGAAGATAAGGTGATCCCCACCATTCAATTGGATTTTGGCGCCCAAATTGGATTTGACTGTTTCTTTGATAATTGAAGCCAGAAGTGTATTTTTTGAGGGTTGTGTTTGTTTGGTG
>JARVZY010000067.1:0-33987 GCA_030686995.1 Artemisia argyi | reverse complement strand
AAAAAGAAAGCTAGAGGAAGATGAAGTTGCTAGTTTTATGGAAGCAAAAAGGTTGGATAAACTTGAAGCTGTTATGGCAGAACCAATTTCAAGTGTCTCACCAACTGTCATACATGAGAAACCTCCATTGTTCACTTATGTGCCTACAGAAGAAGAGATTGACTACTTGATTAACAATGATCAAATAATCAGGAAGAAGGCCATTAAACTTATTGCAAATACAACCTTGAATGAAGACCAAAAGTCTGCTCAACTTAAAGATTTCATTCAAATGAAGAATCAGCAGGCTCTTGATGAAATCATTGGGGATGTTAGAAAAGGTCAAAAGAAGCCAAGAAAGCTTACAAAGGCACATATCATTGCTGAGATGAAGACTTTTTGTTGCCATGTTGGTAATATGAAGATGGGTCAATTCAAAGGAATGTCACATGATCAAATTGAAGGTATTTACTACATAATCAAAAGACAAGATAGTAAATTCATTCCAATGGATCAAGAACCTATAGTTATGAAGACAAAAAGGTCTGGAGTGAGTCTTGGATCAAAAGATGCAAAAAAGTTGAAGACTCAAGAATCATCTCAAGCAGAAGAGGGTCCTAGCAAGTTAACAGAAGAGCAAGTTACAAACATGTTGTTCATAGAGACTGATGTACTTAATATTGAACCTCTACAAGCAAAATATCCAGTTGTTGGTTGGGAGATCTTTTCTGATAGTTTTGGTATAGCTTGGAAGATCATCAGAACTGGAAGTGTCACAAGCATTTGCAGACATTTTGAAGACATTGTTAGATCTTGTGATAGAGAAGACTTGGATACTTTGTGGAGGATTTGATGCGTGGGACTCGCACCTTGCTTTACCTCTCGAGGGATCTCGAGAAGCTTACAACCCCCACCAGGCAGTGTACCTGATCGTTGTAGTATAGTATAGTGACAAGTACCGGGGGATTGATCGTTCAGCTTAGGAATAGTGTCGCTAGGATTAGAAAACCTAATTAATAGTTCTAGAGGTGAGGGATGATTATTTTTGTATTTTTATATTTTATGAAAGCAATTAAAATCTCGGGTTTTGGAAGAGTGGGCGGAATTAGTTGCTATTCAACTAACCCAAAGCTAAGATGCAATCAAAATAAAATAATAAAAATGAAATTAAACTAATTAAACTAAGGTTGTGAGCAGTAATTGGAGAAATTGTGTTTACTTAGACTTCATTACTCCCTAGATATCTTTTACATGTTAATTACTTGTTACACTTGTATGAATGACGGATTGTATTCCTTAATACCATTCGTGGGGTGGCATACATAACTCCCCAACTCTATGAGCTCTTATCTCCTCCTACACCATGACCCAGCACAACTATAGGGATTGTAAACAGTGGCTCATGCATTAAATACAACCAATAAAGACCTAGTACGCCTCGGTTCATGTTTCTTAAGACGTTCAAGCATGTTACCATTTGGAGATCTGCCAGTTTTCTTAAGCCTAACATATAAATCATTCATTCAAAACAAGAATAGACAAGTAATCAACACATAATCAACATCTAGGTTTCATTAGATCTAAGCAAACACAAGAGAGATCTAGCCTAGCATAATGGAATTGAGACAAGAACAAGAGATAAACAACCAACACATAGACATATTGATTGAATTGAAAGTACACTTATCTCAATTACAATGCAAGGTCTCAAGGGTTTGGAACCCTTGAAAAACCTGTGAAAGAGGCACCAAAATCGTCTTTAGGGTTTCACCAAAACTTCTCTCCTTTAATGAAAAAACTAGAAAACTATATATAGGAAAAACAGTCTGACGGCGTCAAGAGTTAATTCTGACGCCGTCACCTCGCTGCCATAAACTTCCTCGGACGGCCTTGATCCACTTATGACGGCCTATGTGACGCCGTCACCAACCACGGTATATTATTCTTGGCCACTTTGACGCCGTCACCAGTACGTCTGACGCCGTCACCACCTTCGATATTTAATTCTTCATGTCTGACGCCGTCAAGCTTTTGGTCTTGACGCCGTCATCTTGTATTTTCAGCTTGGATTTTTGGTACTTTGCCGTTTTCTTTACTTTATGCTCCAAAAACGTCCAAAATAGCCTCTTTTCCAGAATTCACTCTCCAAACACCTAAAATCACAAAAGGAACGATTTAGGGCAATATTTGATCAAATAAAGTCGGATTCGGGCTTAAATGACCCCCTAAAAACGGATCATTTTTCGCCTCATCATATACCCTTACACTTGAGATTTGCTTGTCCTCAAGCAAATGAGCTTTTATTCTACTCAAAAGACAAGTTAGGGGTCATTTAACACTAATATAAAAGTAATTACAACAAATAATCGTTCCACTAAAGACCAATAGACAAGCACGGAGGTCATACATAAGCACCTCACAAATAGTGTTTAGATACTCACATCTCTCGGGTGTAATAAAGTAATATAACATTATGGAAATGGAAGATATCTCTCACTACCTGTCATAGCAAAATAGATTACCATAGGCTTGGGAAAGGATCAAACCTCCACCACATGGCGTAAGCACCTAGGATAAACTATCAAAGAGGTCTTTTAAAGGGTTATAACGTTAGGTGTAGGGATATGAATTACACGGTTTTGTTGGATAAAGGAAGTTTTACTGGTGGCGAGTTAACAATCTTAGTTAATTACATGTACAATATGGCGTTGCTAAGCCAAGACTAGACTCGACTTAAGCTAATAAATGAAAAATAACAAAAACATAAAATAAACATAGAATAAAAACGGGATGGTAGTCCGTATGTTTTTTTTTTTTTTTCTCTTTTTTTTTCTATTTTTTTTTTCTTTTTCTTGATTTTTTCGATTTTTTTTTTTTTTTTTTCATACACTCTTACCCTACCATCCAAAATAATACATCATAGGGGATGAGAATTCCCCTTACACTTGAATCTTTACATACTTTACATTAAACTATTCTAATGACTCGAATTAAGAAAATCAAAACACTTGGAGCACTTTTAAGATTAACGTACATATGGGGGTAATAATATGATGTTCTTCCCCATTACTTCATAAAATAAGTACTTACCCATGAGTCCCAATCGTCCCAAAACAATATGTACAATGATATGACTCGACTTAGCAACCATGTAATCAATTAGAAAGTTAACTTAGGGTTTAACAAATAACAATAATGCACTAAAAATGAGCGCATACACGGAAGGCTAAGGCGATTTGGTTGTACATTTAAGTGGGGTGTAACAAATTCTTCCTTTAAGTAAAATGCTTAAAGTTAGAGACGAAAAGATAGGCTCGGAGGGGTGTACTAGGGGTATCGTGTACTAAAAATGAGTACAACGCTAAGGGTGTGGGAAAAATTAGTTGACTTAACTAGCCAATTAATATGACTTAAATGGTCAAGTAATCGTAATACGGGTTTAACACAAGGGTGATCCTAATGCCTCTTATCATGTAGTAAATCCTACCACACGAATGTAGTCTCACTCGCGGTCTCGGGATGCATCACTAACGCAAGTTCTAGAATCTAAATGCTACCGGTACACTCATAAGCACTAATAATGAATGCTTTTCCTATCAAATCTAAAGGCGAACCTCACATTTTTGGGTGAAAAATTTTTTTGAATATACGGTTATGTGCTAGTCATACAACCTCCTATCCATGAGACGCTTGCTATGGCTAAAGTTTCACTCCTAAATGTTGTAAAAAATTTTAAATTTGGCGCTAAAATTACACTAACAAGTATTTCTCGTAGTTTTATTACACATCTACTATCAAACAAAACAAACTCAAGCGAAAGTGCATATGTAAGGTATCATCTTTTTACCCTCCCCTTACACTTAAGATGAACATTGTCCCCAATGTTCAAGTAAAGATTGTAAAAGTTAAAAAATAAAGAGAATGAAATCAAATACTCCCCTGATTCGCTCGGTATGGATTTTAGTTGGCCAGGTTAAATCTTCTTCCAAGAAAACGAACAATCAAAGCTTCCCTTCCAGAATATAAATCATCTTCTTGTCACAAATAACCTGTAAATCCTGACAAAAGTAGACAAGGCAACCTCGCGTAAAATCGGCGGCATCCTATATAAGTTACTAAATCCTAGAAAACAAAGTAAAATATAATGCTTGTGGAATGAAGTTTGCAGATTTCCTGGAGATTATAAAACTTAATAATTCACAAAAATTATAAGACTCCGTTAGAAAAACAAAACCGGTAAAATTTCCAGATTTTAACTCCTGACGCCGTCAAGAGCAAACCCTGACGCCGTCAGAATGGACCTGCAGAAATTCTTATGTTAAGTTTCCGGAAAATTTCTGGAAAAACTTTGTCCTACTTCCTGGAAAATCCTGCAAAACTTCATTATGACTCAATACAAGCATTTGACTCTAACAAATACGAATATACATGTTCATTAAATATTGTGGATAATCATGATCGGTTTGTTTCTTAAAAACATATTTGGGGTTTCCCCTTACACTTATCTTTTGCAAAAATACCTTTAGGTTGAAGTTAAGACTAGGCTAAACAACATAATAAAGTATTTCCACTTTTTAGTAGAGAAACATGATCAACCAACAATAAAAATAAAACATGCATACGGAAGCAAATAATAATCAAACAAATAAAAATCACACAAAACATGGGTTGCCTCCCAAGAAGCGCTTTTCTTTATTTACGAGTCTTGTAGCTAGACTCAAAGTCGTGGGTTACTACGTGATCTCATCATTGGTTCCACTCTCTAGGTCGTCTTCTAAACCAGTATCGCTTTCATAGTGTAAGTACTTCGGATCTTCGAATTCGAAAACATCCCGTCGATACTTAGAGCCAAGCTTACTAACATCCTTAAAGAACCCACATGATAAATCAGAAATATTTCTACACCCTCTCCTAACATCATCATCACATAAGACAAGTTGGGAGCTCATCACATCGAGCCCGTCGCAATCTATTTCCCTAAGGTCTCTCCTTTTGTATGGCGTTTGGTATGAAATCCTCCTAATCCCGTCAGTGAAAGTCATGATTCCGTTCAAGTCATCCACTATCAACTTAGTGATTTCACAAAAGGGTGCTCCAAAGACGATTTGCGATAGCCTAGGGTCAACAAAGTCCTCTATGTTGTCCACAATCGTGAACTCCATAGGGAATGCCATATTTCCTACGAACACTTGGATTTCATGATCCTTACCAACCACCTTCTCTCCCTTGTAAATCATCCCCCATCTGCAGATATTGTTATAATGAAACAATGACATGAAATTCTTTGGCAGGAATACATTAATGTATATGTTTTCGAAGTACTTATGACCGATCATGCAAGGGATTTTTAGGTTATTCGGATCACGTCATTTGATCTTTCTCAACTCTCCATCCTTTGACCCATATAGATTCCCCTCAAGGGAGGGACGATACTCATAAACCTCCTCACCATCCCTACGAAAAATTACCGTTCTAACACCATTGGTAAGTAATACACTACCATCTTTCTCGTCAAGGATTGCTCCCGATTCATTGATGAATGGCATCCCAAGGACAAGGTTGGTTAATGTTTAATTGGCGAGAGGGTCCATGTCATCAAACACGGTGAGGTTAGTATTGTAAACAAGCTCTCCAATCTTAATTGACAAATTCGCTACTGCCCTTTCGCACGCAATGTGTTCTGGGAAAGCCTTGTGATATAGGGAAAGTGGGATTACGTTGACTGGGAAGCTAGGATCTATATGACTATCAATTAAGACCTTTCCCTCAATGGTACAGGGGATTTTGAAGAGTTTAGAGCTGCTCTCCTCGGTTTGACTGCTACCTATACTAATAACATCCTCTATTCCGGATTCTTCTATAACAGATTTACTCAAAATGGTTGGGCCTTTCTCCTGTTCCTCCGATGTCTCGTTCCTTTCATCCGGTTTGTCGGATTTCTGCGCGGTGCACTGCTCGGGTGAGTTGGTAGGTTTCCTTGCAGAAGCGTGGTCAACCTTTGAGATCTCATCCTTCGCTGTCTGACTAAGTTTGTCAGTTTGTTGTTGGGTTGGATCGGATGCTGCAGCTGATATTGTGGTGATGGTGTTTACGAAGTGGATTGGTCCAGGGGAGTTGATAGGTCCTTTTTCGTTAGGAGATAGATGTTTGAATAGCTTGCTAGGACTTTTTATTTTTACAGGGGAGGCTGGTGGACTCATGACGGTAGCAGACTTAACCTCATCAACGTGAATGGGCTTATTATCAATATGCTCTTTGATAGCCGTCAACAGATTACAAATCTTGTTGTTCACGTCAGCCTGCTGTTGTTTGAATTTTGTCTCGAGTGTAGTGAGCTGCAGTTCTTGAGAAAGAATGAATTTTTTTAACTCATCTTCACAGCTTCGCCTAGGGGTACTTTGCGATGGAAAATGTTCGGACCAAATGAGTGGTGAGGAGTCATTGAATGATACACTTCGTGTTTGATATCCTCTAAAATTAGGTTTATCCTTCCATGCCTCATATGCTTCGGCAGAAGTTCGAGGACCCTGCCCTACATGTGATGATGTGAATTCGTTATAAGCATGTTTTGGAAGTTCCATGCAGTTGTAGGTCTCATGAGGGCCATTACACAGTTTGCATGTAGAAGCGAGTCTGCTTACTTGGCTTGAAGGCTTATGAGCTTCGTAAGATTTCATAAGAGACTTGACTCGACCTTCAAGTTCCATGATCCTACGGTCGGGAGTGCTTGAATTGTTCGAAGGCAAAGATACTGCCTTGACTGTTTTGTTCAAATCACGGGGATCATTCCAACTTTCGTTGTCATAGAGAGCAAGATCTTCTATGAGTTCCCATGATTGTTCCACACTAAGATCACGTAGCTTACCACCGGCCGATTGGTCAATGGTTCGCCTCGTGGGGATGTCGATATGGTCATAGAAGATTTGGACTTGGAGCCAAAGATCTATGCCATGATGAGGGACTTTTTGGAGTAAGTCCTTGAAACGAGTCCATGCTTCATAAAGAGATTCATTTTGACGTTGTTGAAACATCAAGATGTCATTCCTAAGTTTAGTAGTTCTCCCCGGTGGGAAAAATTGAGCAAGGAAACGAGTGGTGAGATCATCCCATGTGGTGATGGATCCCGCGAGTAAACGCTCAAGCCATTGACTAGCTTGATCCCGTAGAGAGAATTGGAATAGGCGTAAACGGGTAGTCTCTCTAGTTTCAACACCTAGGTCTATGGAATCTACGATTTTGAGGAAGTCCTTAAGGTGTTGGTTTGGATCTTCGGAACGAAGTCCATGGAATGCACATCCGCTTTGCACCAACCGGATGGTGTCGGATCGCAAGGGGGTCACATTGGCTCCGGTGAGCTCAATGGTGTTTCGGTAGCCTTGGTGGCTGGGTCGGGAATACTCTCCTAAGGTTCGGGGCCTAAGGGGTTCTAATGGTGGGTTTTGTTGTGGTGGGATGATGGGTTCAAAGATGTTACCACCTTCCATGATGTCGGATGGTAAAGAGTTACGAACAAAGGCACGAAGAAACAAGATAGACTAAAGAAGACCTAAAAATAAAAATAAAAAATCTTACTAGAAAGGAATCTAGCAAGTAGACCTAATAAAAAGAAATCCTAACCTAGACAATAACTATTCCCCGGCAGCGGCGCCAAAAACTTGATGCGTGGGAATCGCACCTTGCTTTACCTCTCGAGGGATCTCGAGAAGCTTACAACCCCCACCAGGCAGTGTACCTGATCGTTGTAGTATAGTATAGTGACAAGTACCGGGGGATTGATCGTTCAGCTTAGGAATAGTGTCGCTAGGATTAGAAAACCTAATTAATAGTTCTAGAGGTGAGGGATGATTATTTTTGTATTTTTATATTTTATGAAAGCAATTAAAATCTCGGGTTTTGGAAGAGTGGGCGGAATTAGTTGCTATTCAACTAACCCAAAGCTAAGATGCAATCAAAATAAAATAATAAAAATGAAATTAAACTAATTAAACTAAGGTTGTGAGCAGTAATTGGAGAAATTGTGTTTACTTAGACTTCATTACTCCCTAGATATCTTTTACATGTTAATTACTTGTTACACTTGTATGAATGACGGATTGTATTCCTTAATACCATTCGTGGGGTGGCATACATAACTCCCCAACTCTATGAGCTCTTATCTCCTCCTACACCATGACCCAGCACAACTATAGGGATTGTAAACAGTGGCTCATGCATTAAATACAACCAATAAAGACCTAGTACGCCTCGGTTCATGTTTCTTAAGACGTTCAAGCATGTTACCATTTGGAGATCTGCCAGTTTTCTTAAGCCTAACATATAAATCATTCATTCAAAACAAGAATAGACAAGTAATCAACACATAATCAACATCTAGGTTTCATTAGATCTAAGCAAACACAAGAGAGATCTAGCCTAGCATAATGGAATTGAGACAAGAACAAGAGATAAACAACCAACACATAGACATATTGATTGAATTGAAAGTACACTTATCTCAATTACAATGCAAGGTCTCAAGGGTTTGGAACCCTTGAAAAACCTGTGAAAGAGGCACCAAAATCGTCTTTAGGGTTTCACCAAAACTTCTCTCCTTTAATGAAAAAACTAGAAAACTATATATAGGAAAAACAGTCTGACGGCGTCAAGAGTTAATTCTGACGCCGTCACCTCGCTGCCATAAACTTCCTCGGACGGCCTTGATCCACTTATGACGGCCTATGTGACGCCGTCACCAACCACGGTATATTATTCTTGGCCACTTTGACGCCGTCACCAGTACGTCTGACGCCGTCACCACCTTCGATATTTAATTCTTCATGTCTGACGCCGTCAAGCTTTTGGTCTTGACGCCGTCATCTTGTATTTTCAGCTTGGATTTTTGGTACTTTGCCGTTTTCTTTACTTTATGCTCCAAAAACGTCCAAAATAGCCTCTTTTCCAGAATTCACTCTCCAAACACCTAAAATCACAAAAGGAACGATTTAGGGCAATATTTGATCAAATAAAGTCGGATTCGGGCTTAAATGACCCCCTAAAAACGGATCATTTTTCGCCTCATCAGGATTGTTCAAGATCAGTTCAAGAAGGATGAACTTGTTGATGTCAAGGCTAAGGAGTTATGGGTTTACTTCAGAAGATTATATGAACCTGACCCAAGTGATAGATATTGGAGATTTGAAGCTCATGATCAAAGAACCTTGTGGAAGTTCTATGATTCAAGTTCTGTGCATCATGTTTCTACTCAAGATGGAGTTGATGTCTTTATGCTGGCTGAGAAAGAATATCCATTGAGAGCTGGAGTATTGGATGTGATGAGAACTGTGAAGCTTAGGTGCTGGGAAAGAACTGAAGTCATAGAAGATTTGCTACAAAGGATTTATGATCAAAGTGTGAGAGCTGATAAAGAGTTAAGAAGAAAAAGATAAGTGTTTGGAAGAATTCCCATATCCTCATGTTTACTGAATACTTGAAGAAACTTATTGATTTCTGTATTAATCATAAGTTAGGGGAGGATTGTTGGGACTTATACTAACAGTTACCACGGCTAAGAGAAGATGTTACAACTGCAGAAGATTGTACTTGCAGTGGAAACTCATTACCACTGCAAGAACATATATTACCATTGCTTATTAGATAACTGTTAGGAAACATGTTTAGATAAATATAGAATAGATCTTGTGTATATCTTATTCTATTAGCTTTATACTTATCTTGTAGAAGAGGACTCCTTGTACTACAAAAGGAGATCCTAGGTTAAAGGTTTGATATACGTTTTTAGAGCTTCAAGGTGTAACCCTAGTGATATCAAGATCACTCGTATTATTATCATTAATAATATTGGAGCTAATAGTTTGTTTACATACATTGTTCTTATTTATATACAACTGTCTTACTCACAATCAAACTTCTAAGTGTTACTAAGTAGATTCCGCATACTTAGTGATATAACTCAAAGTATCAATCTAACACAAGTTCAAGGTGTTTAGATCCATCAAAAATTCTCATTAAGTGCTTTTAAACTTGTGATGATTGTGTTAAATCTAACAAAAGCATTATCTATTGATTCCTCTTCCGGAATCATAAATTGTTCATATTGTTGTACAAGAAGATCTATTTTATTATCTTTGACTTGACTGTTACCTTGGTGAGTGATTAGTAAAGAATTCCAAATTTCTTTTGCGGTTTTACACATAAAAATTCTTTCATATTCTTTGCGTGGTAACGTATTGTAAATCACCATTTTAGCCTCATTATTTTTAGCAAGTTTCTTTTTCAAATCATCGTTTTGTTTTTCAAAAGGTACAATTTTATCCCTTTTAGTTTCGGGATTAGTTTGTATAGGAGGAAAATCACCATTAGTAATAACATGCCAAAGATCTAGATCCTTTGATTTCACATAAGTTTCGAATCGATTTTTCCAATAAAGAAATCCATCACTTTCAAATAGTGGTGGTCTTTGCATAGATTGTCCTTCTAAATATTTTTCAGATTCCATAGATCGTTTCAAGTTTTAAAATACAGTTTATTTTAAAAAAATCTTGTTTAACGTAGCTCTGATGCCAATTGTTGAAAACTAGAAAGGGGGAGGTTGAATAGTTTTACTTCGTTTTAAATTATAAAAACTTTGTTTTCAAAAACTTTGACTCTAGTTTATGTGAATATCAACACTTGCAATAAATGAACAATTTTATCTAGCTAAGCAAGTAAAATGTAAATATGAAAGTAATGAAAAGATAGAGTTGGAGAGATCAAACCACAACACAAGAATTTATAGTAGTTCGGCTACGAAGCTCCTCTTCGCCCTACTCCACTCCCCGAGTCTCTTACTCGAGAGTTTTCTTCACTATGTCAACAAACTCCCTTGTGGCGGAGAAACCTTACACAACTTTTGCTTACACCAATTAACGACACTAAGCTAAATGTCGAGTTCTAATGATAGCTAGAACCAATCTCACGACTTATCGCAACTTCTACACGACTTGTACACACCACTACTACTTCACACTACTTCACTACTTCTTCTTCACAACACTACTTCAACTTTACTTAATAACAAACCCACCTAAATCTACTTATTACAAGCACAACACAACTTTACAAGTGATTTACACAAACTACAAAACTAATCTTCAATACTTCTTGATTTGATATAGAAGGAGTATTTTTCTCTTGCACTTTGAGTGGTGAGGGATTGAATCACTTGAAACAAAAACTAATAAACTTATGATCAAAAGATTTAGAAAGATGTTTGGAAAGGAATGGGACTGAAAATTTTAGTGCAAAAGGTGAGAAAAAACTGCAGAAATGAACCAGTATTTATAGGCAAAAGAACCTAGCCACAGGAGCGTGTCGACCCCGTTAATTGGTGGCCGGCCCCCTTAAAATTAAAGGGGCCGCCCCTTATAATTAAGGGGGCTGCCCTCCTGTAACGGCTATTTCTTTTGTCTTTTACTGGGGAAAGTTCTGGTGAAAATGTAATTGATTTTGGTTAAAAATTTGAATTCATATATTTATTATGAATTAAACATTTTCCTTTAATTACCAAAAGTGTTTTTTTTTAATATATAAAATGCTTATAACATTTTATAAAATTTGTAGTGTCTAATAAAAATCCCTTTGATTATAAAATGTATTAGACATTTGTTTATTCATACCTTAAGTGATTTAGTTTGATGGAATGATATTTACTTGTTTACGTAATGATTTTACGTTTAATGATTTTACATTTTGTGATCGTCAAAACATAGGGATATCGAGAAATATTAATAACGTTTTTATGCATTATTTATATCAACACCCTTTGACATCTGCTACTCTTATCTACTGTGCCATTTCTTTTGTCTTTTACTGGGGAAAGTTTATCTGGTGAAAATGTAACTAATTTTGGTTAAAAATTTGAATTCATATATTTATTATGAATTAAACATTTTCTTTTAATTACCAAAAGTGTTTTTCTAAAATATATAAAATGTTTATAATATTTTATAAAATTTGTAGTGTCTAATAAAAATCCATTTGATCATAAAATGTATTAGACATTTGTTTATTCATACCTTAAGTGATTTAGTTGGATGGAATGATATTTGTAATTAAATACATGTTTACGTAATGATTTTACGTTTAATGATTTTACATTTTGTGATCGTCAAAACATAGGGATATTGAAAAATATTAATAACATTTTTATGCATTATTTATATCAACACCCTTTGACATCTGCTACTCTTATCTACTGTGCCATTTCTTTTGTCTTTTACTGGGGAAAGTTTATTAGGTGAAAATGTAACTGATTTTGGTTAAAATTTTGAATTCATATATTTATTATGAATTAAACATTTTTCTTTAATTACCAAAAGTATTTTTCTAAAATATATAAAATGTTTATAACATTTTATAAAATTTGTAGTGTCTAATAAAAATCAATTTGATCATAAAATGTATTAGACATTTGTTTGTTCATACATTAAGTGATTTAGTTGGATGGAATGATATTTGTAACTAAATACTTGTTTACGTAATGATTTTACGTTTAATGATTTTACATTTTGTGATCGTCAAAACATAAGGATATCGAGAAATATTAATAACGTTTTTATACATTATTATATCAACACCCTTTGACATCTACTACTCTTATCTATTGTGCCAGTGTTGTTTATCTTTCTACCAACCCTATCCAACATCAACGGACGAAACATATTGAGATTGACATACATTTCGTTAGTGACTTAGTTACTATGGTTAGGTGCGTGTTCTACATGTCCCTTCTCGCTACCAGTACGTTGATATCTTCACCAAAGGGCTTCCTACATCTTTGTTCGAAGAGGTTCGCTCCAATTTGAGCATCCGGTCTCCTTTCGCTCCTAACTATGTGGGATTATTAGTCGATACTATTATTATCTTGTATTAGGCCTGTTTTGTATATGAAAGGCCTAGCCCATGCATTTATTTCTAGAATAGTCATATTGTATTAACTAAAGGATTTTACTAATCAATGATAATCAAGGGAAAATATTCCTTCCAATACGTACTTCACAACTCGGTCTTGGCAACGATCAAATTCTCTCTTTCTTCCGTTCACGACGCGTCTTGGTCAGGTCAAGCTAATAAGGACGATGCATTTTTTAGGGTCGGGGATGCGTCTTCGAAGCCTTATTACCACTAGTTTTATAGTCATAAACATCGATCTACAACCAAAATTTCATGTATTGCTTTAGTATCATGCATTTATGTTGGTGATTTTTAGTGTCATTGAATATTTTAGGTAATTGGGATTTACTATAAAACTAATGGGATTTCATATTATTCTCGGATACGAGTTAGGGAAGTGTGAAGTGCACACTTGTTTGAGCTAATGTGTTTCCACCACGACAAGGACGCAGGGGTCAAGGGGCAGAGCCCCTTGCTGGGGTCCCGCTCCGAGGTGAGCGGGTGTGGGTCGAGGTGGGGCCGCCTCTCATTGGGGTTTGGGGGCAAAGCCCCGACCCAAATGGTATATTTAGTGCTCCAAATGACTTACCCGTATTTCTCATCCTTTTTCCCAACCGATGTGACTGTTGTTTTATAACCGACTTTAATTGCCCATAACTATCATATTAAATATGTTTATTAACAGATTCATTGGTCTCATTCTAACATAAGAAAAACACATACGATTCCCTTTTGTTTCTACTTAGTATTCTTGTGCCTAGAAAACTAATTGTTCTTAAATTATGCAATAAGGATTTAGTAATACTCAGGCATCTATAGGGTCGAAATACTTTATATAGAAAGTGAACATACATGGTTTGAAAAGATATCTAAGATTATCATCACAACCCTAACCCCAATTTCTAACAATTTAGTCATTCAATTTTATAAGAGATGATTATTACACCGTAAAAATACAATATGAACAACAAATGGTAGAAGAACCAGTCCATCACTTTTCTTGAAGCCCAAAACTGCTACAATTGCACAATTGGTGTTTAGTTTAGCCATCTCCAAATACAGACCGTGAGAATGAAAACCATTATTATGACTTTATGAGACGACATACACACATCTTAGATGTTTGGTTTCCATATTCCACCGGTTTCCTCATTGCAATCATTTCATGAGTTCATCAAAATTGGCTTGCTTATCAACTTCATAATGACCGCTTGTTAAAAGTTCCCTTGATAACGTGATTTGATACACTATGAAATGATTTAAACAAGGTTTTTGGGTGCCCGAGCGCTACGCCGGGATGGTTTTCATTAGTGTCAATATTTGTGTAAGTTTCTTTAAATTAAACATAAGAATCGTAAATTGAAGCGCGTCTTTGATATAGTAATGATATGCTCTCAACTACCACACCATAATACAAAGTTTAAATTTTACCGGTTAAAGAATACAAAGTATAAAGTTGAAATTGATAAATTTTAGAAAAAATAAAATTTGGTAATTAATAATAAGTAAAAAATATTTAATTTAAAAAATATATAACTTTTAATATAAAGTAAAATATTAAAGAAAGTTGCTAAACTGAAAATTATTATTCATCAAATAGTAATTTTGATAATTGATGTAATAAGTACAAAATATTACATCAGAATAGAGTTACCCTAAATCTAACACTAACTACCAAGGTTGTCAAGATCGCGATCCCACGCAGGATCGTTTTTCTCTTTGCAAGATCGAGATCGTAGGATCGGATCGCGATCCTACGATCCTACCAATTTGTCATATTTTGTAAACAAATGATATACGAGTCAAACTGTTTTGCATTTCTACTCAACATCAAAGATAATTCATATAAGATCCGCTTGAAAATTACAAAGTTCAAATTTCAAACACCAAAGTAATAGTAAACCACAAAATGTCAAGTTTCAATCGTTACATTAACGATTTAGTAAACAAAATATTAAATAACATAAGCCTTAAATGTCTCAAAACATACGAGCCATCTACATGATTTCAAGAAAACAAACGTTGCATAAGTGGCATCCCAAAACATACCCTTTGATTAGTTTAATCACAGTGAAGCAAAGTAAATTAAACTATTGAACACTTTTAGACTATAATCTATTTAGAAAAGTAGAAAACTATGTATAAACTATAATCTGTTTAGAAAATGAAACAACAGTGGTTTGCTTATTAGACATTAATAAAACACACGTTTGTTTTTTTTTTTTTTGCCTAAGCTAGTGGAATGGACTAAAAAAAAAAAAAAAAAAAAAAAAAAAAAGTGAACTCGGATCGCGTGTCGATCTTACGTGCGATCCTACGATCTTAGTTACGATCCTACCTCAGATGCGATCCTACACGATTTTGGCTGGTGTGCACGTAAGATCGTACGATCTTACGTGTAAACTCGCGAGTTTGACAGCCTTGCTAACTACTTGATCATGGAACACTGAAATGAATTTATATTACTATCAGAATAGTATGAAAACACTCATTATTATCAGAATAGTTACCCCAAATCTAACAATAACTACGTGATTTGTTAGAAGTTTCTTTGGAGACTCAAGTAAATTATCCAAAGTTATTATGTAGTTACCCCAAATACAACAATAACTACATGATCATGAAACTTTGAGAAAATAAAAATCCTGATGATCGAGTAGATATGATAATTTAAAGACACGTATTATGATGTTGTGTGAGGATGGAGTAAGGTGATGTAACATTAATGGTTAAAAATCAATACCGACATGGTGCATTTCTCAAATATCAAATAAGCAGTTATATTAATAATATATATATTTATCACCCAAAATTACTATTCATAAGAACTTCTTGACTTTTCTTGCTTAGATATTAGTTAAAATAAATTCATTCTAGGAGTAATACATTACAAGAAACTAATATGTAGTTATTAGTCCTCCGTCTTAAATTATATGTCTATTTTTAAATTTCACAAAATTAAAAAAATGATTTCTTATAATGTTAATCAATAAAATTTCATTCTCACTCATTTAGAAGTATTTTGATTAGTTGTTAATGAAAATAAACATTAAATTTGAGACAATTAAAAAGATAAAAGTGAACTTATATTTTGAAATTGAAATGAAAGAAAGGCATGCTATTTGAGCCAAAAGACTCGAGTTCAAATACTGCACATTGGAAAGTTACAACTTCACCTTTTATGTTTTGTACTTTACAATTTTTACTTACCATATAGTATTTCATTTAAATTTAGTTACTAAACAATAGCTTGTTACTACAAATTTTATAATGTTGTACATATATAAACACATTTTTTAATTTCTTTTATTTCTTTTATTTCTTGTAATACTCACTATTAAAGTAGTAAGTTACAAGTTCATTTTTGATGTTTTATACATTAAAAGTTTTTTTTTTTTACCTAATATCACTACAAGAAAATTGGCCTACAGTGACAAAACAGATTTCGTCACTAACAGTATAAAAAGTTGTCACAAAATCTGTTAGTGACCAAACCAGAGTTGTCACCAGTCGTCACTATAGCTCCGTCACTGATTCAGTTAGTGACCAATATAGAATTCGTCACACATTAGTGACCAAATATTTCGTCACTATGAGTTACAGTGACAACCTGTTTTAAACTATGAATGACGAATATTTGGTCACTAATTTTCATTTTTGGTGACGAGATAATGGTCACTAGTGAGTATCATTTAATGACGAAATAAGTGGTCACCCAATGGGTTAAATACCAACCACTTCAAAACCATTAGAGACCAAATTGGTCGTCACTAAATGTAGCTTCTATGTCAACTAAAACGGTTGCCACATTTACAAGATGTGTCAACTAAAACGAAAGTGAGTACAATATTTAAACAAAAATGAAAGATATGCCAACTAATAGTCAACTGCACATACTTTAGAAATGAAAATCCATATCGATTCCTTTTAACATAGCATCTAATAGTGGATCCAAGATTAACAAATGTGTAGTTATAAAGAGGATAAAGTACGCACAATAGCAAAAATAACACCAAGATAATCTCATGAAGCAATATTTTGTCTAAAAACACTCATGCGCAGTATGTCCCATGACCACAATCTTTCTATCATCCAAAAGCTATCCACTTTCTCTTAGTTGATGGTGAAAAGGTCCTTGTTAGTCTCTTCATATTTCTGCCTGAAAAAAATGAAAATAAAAACTGTCATATTGCACAGTTGTAATCACTAGTCATATAACAGAAAGTGCAAAATACCCACTGATATAACAGAAAGTGCAAAACTGACCCAAAACTAGGAGTAGGCTAGCTGGTGTTGAAAGTTATTAAGTGGTTTCCGAAAATAAAGAAGCAGTTAGGCAAGTAATGTTTTGATTATGAGTGTGCAGTTTCATAATAGGAAATTTATCGAACCAATCCTAAGGCCATCTCCATTTTCCATCATCATACAAGTCTGCCACTGCAGCATCATTTTTAAATCTACCCTCATACACAATCCTATGACTAATGTATATAGATAACGGCTCATCTCCCAGCCAAATGTCACGCCAAACCATAATTTTCTGACCATTCCCAACCAAAAGTTAGCTTTGATTTTATTTAGGTCATATGTTGACTACTAAATTCCAAAATAACTACAACGATATGGGGTAGTTAGAACTTAGAACTTACTCCACGTTTCAATTAAAAGACGCTAATATAACTGAAGAATGTTAATATGTATCATAATTTCGATATGGCGAAGCTTTTAAGGGTACTCGTGTTACTTGTATGCCGCCTGTAAGATACTGGCATCTTGTATGAATTTTCAGTTTTCACTTTAGCAAATGAATCTAACGTTAGAAAATTGTAGAATAAAAGGGCACACTAGATACCAACTGTATATAGTTAGAAACTTAGAATGCAATGGACAACACATTAACTATATTGGAATAAAGCCCAAGGTAAGATGTTGACCATCTAGAATAACTAATATGGGGCTATGTCACAACTCACAAAGACACAAACTTCCTCTATTGAGTACTTCTGCGAGAAATGCAACTCAGACTCAAAACTTCCTCTATTGAGTACTTCTTACCAGCACCTATAGATGCAGATCCAGGAGAAGCAACCTTGATTTTAATACCATGGTGGTGCCTACGAGCTTTACCCTCCTTCATCTTGGATAACGAAACACTAGATCTCGAAAGATGGACCTTATCCGATGACATCCCAGTAAGCTCACAGAACTCTTCCACAAGTGGATCTGGGGTTTATTGTTTTCAATAGGTATATCAGAAGGTTTAACTTTGAAATTGATTACTCTTTTGAAGAACTGATAATTCAAGCTTTTGATCAAACTGTAACTAATATGCAGTCATGCTATGGTAAGTTGTAAGTACTGACTAGGTTACTATGGTAACTAATATGCAAATGCGTGGTTGAAATGGTTTTCAGTTAGCGTAATGAAGTAAAGTACCATAGTAAACATATCGTGTGAAGTTGAACCGATATTGTCTTCTTCATCATCACTCATGTCTTCTTCATAATCTTGTTCTTGTTGATATTCCTCGTATTGGTTTCTAAATCTTACCCGTCTCCCATGACTTTGAGGTGGAGAGAAAGAATTCCTTGTTTCACTTTCATGATCGTGTTCTTGGAGATATTCCTCGTCATGGTTCCTGGTTCTTACTCGTTTCCCAAGACTTTGAGGGGGAGAGAAAGAATTCCTTGGTTCTTCAATATGGATCTCTTTATCTTGCATACGTAAATAACTACTTAACATGGTACTGGGCTTGCTACTGCTTGGCTTGCTACGGCTTGGCTTGCTGCTACTCAGCTTCTTCTAATGATCATACTGTCTATACACTTCTGATGAACAGCTTAAGTGTTTTACAGCTTAAGTGTTGCTATACGTTTTCATGTGTTAACAAGCTGTAATTATATATATATATATATATATATATATATATATATATATATATATATATATATATATATATATATATATATATATATATATATATATATATATATACTTTTCTATTTCATTGTCACATACATATGGATTGTTTCTTCGGGTATGTAATAACTTGTGAGGATACCCAACCTGACCCAAACTCTCATGAATCTTAAATAGTAATTATCGTATTAATTTTGGAGACTTAGTTGTTGCTTAGGAGTGTTGCTATTGCCGCTAGTCACAATGCCGCTATAGGGAGGGATTCTGATTCAGAGGGCACGAAGCGCGTCAGTGGATATTTTGGGTTTTTTAGGGCAAAGCCCTGGAAGGAAAACTAAAATTATGGGCCAGAACTACATGGATCGTCTATGGACACAATTTCTATATATCCAAAAGACTATCATATAGATTCGCTAGTGTGGCCATGAACATGGATCATTATGCTTTTGCCCAATGGCCCCAAACCATGTATGCCTTATGAACCTTATTTTGGTGTGAAATAGATTCATGTTGTTGTGTTCTTGTTTATGTGTGTGTGTGCGATTTTTTAAAAGTAGCCCAGGCAATGGAACCTCAAGCAAAGAGAACCATCAGTTAACTATAAACTGAAACTCTGTAGACCAAACGACATCAGCATGGACAGGGAGAGTGATTAGGTACCATTGAAGAAAACTATGATGCAAAGTGTGCTTTAGACAGCAAAGGAATTGTTCTGTAGTGGATTAATGCTCATAGAATTCAGCTTGTTAAGTTCATGCAAAGTTCTTAAGTGTTTTCACAAGTGTATAATTACAGCTTGTTAACACATGAAAACGGATTAAGAGGTTTTGGGTGACCTTTTACAGCTTGTTAACACATGAAAACGTGTCCAATGCTTGCCTATCCCAAACCCTACTACAACCTTGTAATCATCTGCAGAAGAATCATAACCAAAACCCCAACAAGGTTTTGAAATAAACCGCCATGCGGTCTTGTCAGGAAGAACTTTGTCAGGCGATGTTGGTAGGTAATTAACCTCTCTAGTCAAAGGATTAGTTACTAAAAGCTCAACATCTCTAGGAGAGATGCATACTAGGCCATCGGAAGAACCAACAATATGATAGTCATTGCATATAAACGAACTGTCTACAGACTCGCAACAACCACCGTGCATAATGATCCTTTTATCTCTAAACTCGTAGTTTTTTATTAAAGTAAAGTTGAGATGAGTTTTTACAAAATGAGGAGTGGAGATTAAAGATAGCCATGACTTACAAACTCTTTTGCATTGGACTAGATCAGTAACATCCAGTCTTAAAAGTATCTGCTCAAGCACATCTAACACAAGCTCTGCCATTCGAACAAACCTCGCGGTACTCAACCACCTAAGAATGCTCAAAGACTCTACTGTTTAAGGCAGTGCAGTTGGAATCATGTCATACAAAGAGTACCCTTGCAACATGATTCCAGGTATATATTACATGACGGCTAGTCCTTATGCTACTGCGCTCGGTGTTACATTCAATCAAAACATCACTACTGGAATCATTGCTTACCAAAACGCTACACAAACAGCACCACCGGTTCTTCCAATTATACCTAATTTTACTGACACACCCACAGCTTTTGCATTTTCTAAACGCTGAATGTTAAACCTAAAGTAAACGTTTCTAAACGCTCTTAAAAGCTCATTGACCTGTCGAACTCCAAACCTAGAGCATGACTCCGCTTACTTGATAATTTGCTCATCCTACGACACTTACACACAATAACCTCCTACTCGTTCTGCTAGTGAACACGTAATTTAAATATCACATTTAAATAACATCCAGTCCCGAGACAAACTGACAAGACGCTAAGCCAAACACACATTCCATTAAATTAGATCTAACCTAACAAACTAAAATAAACATATCCTCTAAACTAGTAAGACAATTCAATATGTTTTCAGCAGAAAAATTACACGAAACTATTGAGACAATTCATCAAACACTTGGTCTACACTCTACAAATACAGTCAATACTTTAAAATCACATCAAAAATAAGCTAAATAATCAAGCACTCGATTAAACATCAAAAATAAGCTAAATAATCAAACACTCGATGAATTTATTCACATCTGATGAGATGGAGAGAGTGGTGTTCATACCTAAATTAGCTGAGATGGAGAAAATTGGGGAGTGGTGACCTGAGATGGAGAGAGTGAAAAGTGATTGCTGAGATGGAGAAGTGATTGGGGAGGGAGTGAAAAGTGTTATTGGAATTTTTTATTTGTTTTGAAATGTTTGAGTGAAAGTGTTTTTTTTTTTTTTTTTTAATTTGGGAATTTTTATAGAATAATAGAGTATTATGTTAGTGATGATTTTATGTGAGTTATTTTTTTATAAGTTATTTTTTAAATGTTTAATATACAAGTTATTATTTTTAAAATTTTCATATTGAAATTGGAAAGTTTATGTTTCAAACAGTGTTTTAAAAGCCGGTTCGACCCGGCTAGTTCAACCGGTTGAACCGGGTCCGTCCAATATTTGCATATTTCTCTATAATACAAGTTTTTTTTTTTTTTTTTTTTTTTCTAATCATAACTTTTCATAGTGTTTACAATTTTTGGATTAATGTACGAATATGCAAGTTTTAATAAGTACCTATATCTAAATGGCCCTTATTCTTAATCATTTTATAGAATTAGCAATATGTGAAATGGTGACCAAAATTTCGTCACTAATATTTAATGATGAAATTTCTCGTCACTATTCGTGTAATTTAGTGACTAAATAGTGACCACTTGTAAGTTTCGTCACTGTCTTTCTACCGATGACCAAAAATAATGACGAAAAATTATATCGTCACTGTTTTCATCTAAATAGTGACCAAAATAAAATGTCGTCACTGAAGTTTGGTCACCAAAGCCTCTTTTTCTTGTAGTGTATATAGTTCTTCATTAATACTCACTAAACAATAATTTGCTATAAATTTTTATAATGTTGTATATGTATTAGCTTATACATGTATTTTGTTGTATTTTACTTACAAGCTCATTTACTTGAGATAAATATTTTCATTTCGGTTCTTATGTGTCACTAATTAAAAATATTATATCAATGACTAAGAAATGAATATTTAGAAGATGTAGTAAATTGTAAGTTTCAAAATAATCGGACGACCGCTACAAAAATTAAATTTTACAAAGCCGTTGCATCGCGTTGCCAAAATTTTAATCGTTTTACACATTGGCCATAAAGTTAGCAAATAGAAATGATGTTTGGTGTAGTTCCTCACCCACCAAAACAGTCACTCATTACTAACAGTTTAACACTATAGAGGATCACATTATCTATCTTTCCTCCTCTCAATCATCACACATCATTTATTTACACATACAAATATATGCACAATATCTCACTTGCACTTTTTGGCCCAGCCACCATGTTGGTCGAACGATGAAAATACTTGTATTCTTAGCGTTACCCTGAGTCTAACTATAATGAAAACTTCCTTATACCATGTAATTTAGGGTAAATACAGGTACGAAGACGGTGAGGGAGTCAGGGGGTGCTCGGCCCCCTCCAACACCGTTCAATCGTTTTTGCTATTTATCTTATAAAATATAAGTCTATAACTCAATTATAGGTAAATAACCCTCCAACTTTTAGATGTCAAAAGAATTAAGAGCCCGTTTGGTATCCACCAATCTCTTTAGGATTTGGGTTTAGTGATCAAAAACAATGTTTTGTTACAAAATTTGGATTAAAAAGTGAGGCTCAACCTCATTGGGCCCACAGATTTTTAAAAGAGAGAGGTAAGGTGAGTTTCAAGTTTAAAATGGTCTCACTATATTCTATTAGTCTGTATTAAATAAAAAGTCTGTATTAAATTATAAAAAGTGATTATTTATTAGTTAAATATATATTTTATTTATTTCAATTTTTTTCTCTTTCTTACATTAAATCAAAATTCAAATCCTAATTTAAATCTTAAACTCACTTACAAACCAAACGGGCCCTAAAAGAAGTTTTACATTGTTTCATACACAAGGTTTTCATCATATATCTTTTTTATTAATACAAACCATTTAATGTTTTGGTTAATTATTTTGTTGGTTTGTGAAAAAATGAATCCTTTTATTACTATCTCTGTAACAATTCACATTTTTCAGGATAATTACTATTCCCGGAAAATTTCACTATTCACTTTTACTATTCATTTTTCCCGAAAATTTTCTCGAAATTTGATTTTTATTTCTTGGGCTCAAGTGATAAATCATTTCCATGGCAAATTAAAAGTTTGACATTCATAAGCTCATTTTCGTGAAAGTTATTAAGGAATTACAGGGAATTTCACGTTTTAGGGTAAAACGTCATTCAGAAATTCTACGTACAACGAAACTCGACCGCGTTAAGTGACCCCGCATCAGAAAAATGTTTGACACACTCATGATTTATTTGAGAATTAATCGTGACTGAGAAAAACATGACCAAAGACTTCCCGGCAGGTCACCCAAGCCTGTACTACTCTCGCATGAGCACGCTTAACCGTATGGCCGATTAACCGTTCCACCACAAAACGTGTTTCTAAAAAGAATTGAGTTTTCAACTTATTAGAAAAAGTCAACATATTTTTCCCTCCTCCATTGACCAAAAATCATCCCTTGATGTTATAAGTCATTCCTTGATTTTTAGGCTTACGGTTTGATGTCTAAAAGACATTTAATACCAACCGACACTAGACTGAGCCCAGTCTAGACATTATAAGTCATTTTAAATCATTTTTATCACATTAGAAAAGTAACATTTTACTTTTCTCAATTTTACGCAATATTCGTACGTTTTGCGTATTACGCGTTTTAGACCCGTATTTCCAGTTTTTAGCAGGGTTTTACCACCCAAATGGAACCTACCACTCATTTTATATTTTATTATGGGACATATGGACATGTCTAACAATACTTTAAAGTTCCATAATTTTACGACACCCGGTTTTACGTTTTGAGGCCTAATCATTTACGGTTGTCATTTCCCGGAGTCAAAACTCTTCCTAATACTTAGGATAATACCAAGCAAAGTCCACACCTTGTCCCCCAAGTTTAGGAACCGACCTAGGGGGGGGGGAATTCAGCCTTGTGTGTCTTAATCTCATGCTAGGAGCCTTAAGATGTGAACATGTGTTCAACTTGGCCTCCAAGTGTTGACTAGTCAACAATGTAACCTCCTCATTTGCATATAAATGCCTCTCCTTCCCTTCCTTGGCCATTCCAACGACCCACACACATAAAAACACACCATCATCTCATCCTTAGCTCATTTACTTCAAGTTCCATCCAAGAAATCAAGTGCAATATCCATACATAAACCTTAGTTTAGTTTTGATTCATCAAAACTACTTCAAATCCTTAGAACTTTGGTGATTTCTCTTGAGTTTGAATCCACTCAAGTCACCTCAATTTTCATCATCTCTCTTTCAAGATTACAAGAGTAGAAAGATTGCATGAAGTGAAGTGGGTTGAAGCAAGTCTATCAAAGTCCTATCCTTACATGTTAACTTCCTTTCATCTTTGAAAGCCAAAAGTTGTGAGCCAAACCCTAACTTGATTCTTGTTAAATAATCATGTTCATGTTATTTACATGTTATTCTTGCTATATTATGTCTTGTAGTTATGTCCATGATGTATAAAAATGATTAAAACAAGTTATTGTTATTGATTGTTACAACAAGTTACTAAAACAAGTAAACTAGTGACTTTCTTGGTAAGACCTGATCAAAATGGTAAAAATATGATATTTGATCATTACATATTACAGTATAGGACTTAACAAGGAAACCGTAGCAACTTGAACCACCCAAAACGAGTATACGAGTCAAAAGTTACGCCCATTTGAAGTTACCAAAACTTTGCGGCAAACTGCCAAATACCATTCTGATCAAATTTGGGTTTTGAAAGTCCCCCTTCTGCTCCGATTCATCAAAAAGTTAAAACACGAAAGTTGTCCGGAACGCCGTTTTCGTTCAGGATCAAAGAAGCTCGAGACCTAAAAACACTTTCCGAGTGATAAAATTCTTCAAATTCTAAACAGCCCATTTTTAGGCGAAAGTCACAAGATTATGGTTATACTTTGAAAGGAACAAGAGGTCTTATGACCTATAATCAAGACCACAACCATGGCTAGAGCCAAGGTTGTGTCTCATGACCTTGAAACAAGGACCAAAGGTCATGGCTAGGCCATGACGAAATGACCATACCAACTTACATAGGCGTAAACATGAAACAAAGAGTTGACGAGAACTTGAACAAGCAATTTGAATCTACTTCATCTAAAGGAACCATGTGATATTACAAAGAGAAAATGGTCATAGAAGACTTATGAAACTACCCCTAATAACAATCTTCATGTACAAATAAACTTTCCTAAGTTTATTCAAATATCGGACATGTAACTTTTCGGATCAAAACTTATATCTATATATTTCATCAACTACTACAATAGTAGGGAGCCTCATGTGAGGAGTTCATTATGTAAGCCGTCGAGTTGAGTTGTGGATTTACGAGTTAAAGTGTCCTGGCTCCTCGAACGCTTACTAACATGACTTCTGAATTATGTCGGCCCGAACGGTAGTAAACGATATACCAAAACATACATGTTTCATGAAGCTTTCTTTCAAAGACTTACATTATACATCATACCACATCATGGACTAAGTGCAAGACATACATATATTGGCATGTTTATGTTTCCTTAGACATTATTCCAAACCTAAGTTGCAACAATTATTCTAGGTTGCTCGTAGAAGTTCTTACGGCATATCCATCATTCTCATTATACATCATCCAACTCAAGGTGAGTTCATAGCCCCACTTTACATTACTTCATTATTTTACAAACCCTTGGGGGGAATACATGCTATTTTAACCGAGCACAATGTTTTTAAATTGTATGCTTGCCTGATTGTTTTATTATCACTAAGTACCAGCCTTGCTAAACCGAGATCCCTTATTATGAACCATTTAATCACTAGCAATAGTGAGCGCAAATATTGTGAATAGGCCTATTGGGATTGACGAATCCCATTTGTATTGACTAAGTTCAAACAAATGCACTAATATTTGAGATTTAGGTATGTTAGCAAAGTACCTACCGGGATAAATCTGCCGATCGATATTGGTACACGTTAACGTTTTGGTGTCATAAGCTTAGTGTATAATACATTTTATAGGCGTATAACAACATAGCCTACCTATTTTGCTTTCCAAACATTGGTGTGAGCCTATAACTCACACTACCAACATATTGTGTTCAAACATTAAACAAACTCTATGAATATCACTCAACCTTTGTGTTGACCTCTCAAGCATGTATTTCAGGTTCATGACGATCAAGGATGGCACGGAAGGGCACGGATACTCAAGAGGGCTATAAATTTTATTATCATTCGAAAACTCATTTATTATACATTGTAAACATGGAACCATTTGGGACCTCATTTTGTAATCTCTGATATTTATACAATTTGAATGATAAATCTTTTAAAACGACTCAATTGGAGTTCGTTTTCTATTATTGTGACTATTGTGCCGTCGAGTAACACCCAGTTCGAATTCCGCTGCAACCATGAATTGGGGGTGTTACAGATTGGTACCAGAGCCATGGTTATAGAGAAACGGGTCTAATTGAGACCTAAACTATAACTACAACTACAAGCAAAACCATTTTTATAGCCTTCCGCTCTCCGTGTCTTCCATCCTCCAGACGATTATGGTCTTAGTAAGCATGTTATGCTACATAAACATATTAGTATATTCATATATATACCCCTTTTGAGCATTTCCCCGTAGATATTTTATGCTACACAAACATAATTGCATATTAATATATGTACCCTAAACATAATTGAGCATTTCCTCGTAGGCATTTTATGCTACATGAACACATATAAGTATATTGATATATACACACTAAGCATTTTGTGCTACATGAACACATATAAGTATATTGATATATACACACTAGGCATTTTATGCTACATGAACATATTAGAATATTGATATATAAACTCGGTTTATTTTCAATAATTTATCTAAACAATGGACTAAACATATCTGTGTATGCCTATTCTAAGGCATTTCGGCACAGCCACACTCTCCCAATCATGTTCCTACTCCAACATTCATTTTCCAAGACATTGTGAGATACAATGGTCTCATTCACTTTTCAAGACATTGTGAGATACAATGGTCTCATTCATTTTCCAAGACATTGTGAGATACAATGGTCTCATTCATTTTCCAAGACATTGTGAGATACAATGGTCTCATTCATTTTCCAAGACATTGTGAGATACAATGGTCTCATTCACTTTTCAAAACATTGTGAGATACAATGGCCTCATTCATTTTCCAAGACATTGTGAGATACAATGGTCTCATTCATTTTCCAAGACATTGTATGATACAATGGTCTTAATCATTTCTCAAATGTTTTGAGTCACACAATGGCCTAACCTACTTCCCAGACATTGTGAATTGCACAATGGTCTAACCTACTTCTGAGACATTGTGTTTTGTGCAAATGGTCTCTAGAATTATTCCATCACATCATTAATATCATTTCTTATGATATCAAAAACCCGTCACAATCTATCGATTTCAAAACAAGAAATATGAGATTTCTAAAGGACAAACAAATCCATCACCTACAAAAGCTGAAGTTCAGCTTTACATTTATCAAAGTTTTCTTCTGAAACCTTCATTATAAAAAGTTCGTGATCCTGGCCAAGTATGTTCTATTTTAGAACTACTTAAAACTTCCTTTCCATACGTATCTACCCTTACTACCTTCTATGCAATGGAATATGAAAACATACGTTACAAGTCTTGTATGGACGGGACTTGCAACTTAAGGGTTTGACATCGCCTTTGTTTAGTGAACAGTTTCCCGAAAGCAACGGACATATCAAAAGTATACCTAGTTTAGGTATTTGAAAATTTTATCGAACCTTGGCTAAATATAGACTAGTCACCTATATTTAACCTAGGGACAGTGGAATATAGTCTGACTAACTATATTCGACTTAGAATTTTCAAATACTGAGAGTAGTTGTACTAGGGTTATGTTTAGATTGATTTCCTACATGAACACGATAAACCACCAGAATACATTAAAACAATCTAGAGACACGATAGTGCCTTACCACTCAGCAAGATCTTAACACCTTATTTGTATGATCTAAATTCATTCTTGAAAATTTTCATTTATGAGATAATCCGAACGACTATCTTGGGATAGTTATCAATTCTTCTCTTCATTCCGTGGAAGTACCATCCTGTTTAGGATACCATTCCGTCATAAACTTTTAAAAATCTCTTAAGATTTTTAAAGCAAACTCAACATCGATACCTAAGAGTATTAATGTTAAGCATACACTACACACTTTTGTTCATCAACATATCACATCATTATCTTCACAACCGTTACAAACACAAGCTCATTAACAGATCTTGATGCACTTTTAAAGCTCAAATCATCCTTAGTTACACCACAAGCACCCTTATCAGCTTTACAAGATTGAATATTCATCTTAGACTTTTGGAACACCAGTATCATCTCGTAATACACTACCTTGTAACTCACCGGCTAAGTATGAATGTTGTGTCGGGAATACTTGAGTAGGATGATTTATAATATCCTTATTTGAATGGATTGGGATGCCTTTTCATTTAAATAAAGAAATTATAAATCATCGAACCATACGTTTATATTCCTTTAGTTACATTGTTTGGGATGCCTCTCTATGTAAATAAAGAATTATAAACAAGTGGGCTTAATTATATCCGAAATAACATAAGTATGAAGTCAATAAACACTAGATACAACAACAGATTACCTACTAGGCTATGATTGCAACGACTATCCCAATTTCCATTAGTACGAGGTTTACATTTTGGTTTTCATAATGATAGTGCAATAACAAACAAACTCATTGCGAGGCCATGTAACCATATGCATGTGCAGTCGTACCAAACTCATTACGGGGCCATGTAACCATACGCATGCGCAGTCGTACCAAACTCATTGCGAAGCCATGTAGCCATATGCATGGGCAGCCGTACAATTCAAACAGGACTTGGTCCAACCACATGTTCAACGCTTATTCCATGATTCGATTCTTATATCAATTGCTATTGATACTTGACAACTATATCAAGTTCTATTTTGATATTCAACTACTATATCAATTCCTATTAATATTCGACTGCTATATCAATTTCCTTTGATATTCGACTATTACCATACCTTTCCTATATAAAAGTAAGCCTCATCCTACACCATACATTGAAATGACAAATCAAGTTACATCACCGGTAATCCCAGACTTTAGTCCTCATAAGTAACCACACCTTTTCATCGACACCACTCCAACATATGATACACACAGAACTTCGGGACGAAGTTCCCCGTAAGGGGTAGAGACTGTAACAATTCACATTTTTCAGGATAATTACTATTCCCGGAAAATTTCACTATTCACTTTTACTATTCATTTTTCCCGAAAATTTTCCCGAAATTTGATTTTTATTTCTTGGGCTCAAGTGATAAATCATTTCCATGGCAAATTAAAAGTTTGACATTCATAAGCTCATTTTCGTGAAAGTTATTAAGGAATTACAGGGAATTTCACGTTTTAGGGTAAAACGTCATTCAGAAATTCTACGTACAACGAAACTCGACCGCGTTAAGTGACCCCGCATCAGAAAAATGTTTGACACACTCATTATTTATTTGAGAATTAATCGTGACTGAGAAAAACATGACCAAAGACTTCCCGGCAGGTCACCCAAGCCTGTACTACTCTCGCATGAGCACGCTTAACCGTATGGCCGATTAACCGTTCCACCACAAAACGTGTTTCTAAAAAGAATTGAGTTTTCAACTTATTAGAAAAAGTCAACATATTTTTCCCTCCTCCATTGACCAAAAATCATCCCTTGATGTTATAAGTCATTCCTTGATTTTTAGGCTTACGGTTTGATGTCTAAAAGACATTTAATACCAACCGACACTAGACTGAGCCCAGTCTAGACATTATAAGTCATTTTAAATCATTTTTATCACATTAGAAAAGTAACATTTTACTTTTCTCAATTTTACGCAATATTCGTACGTTTTACGTATTACGCGTTTTAGACCCGTGTTTCCAGTTTTTAGCAGGGTTTTACCACCCAAATGGAACCTACCACTCATTTTATATTTCATTATGGGACATATGGACATGTCTAACAATACTTTAAAGTTCCATAATTTTACGACACCCGGTTTTACGTTTTGAGGCCTAATCATTTACGGTTGTCATTTCCCGGAGTCAAAACTCTTCCTAATACTTAGGATAATACCAAGCAAAGTCCACACCTTGTCCCCCAAGTTTAGGAACCGACCTAGGGGGGGGGGGGAATTCAGCCTTGTGTGTCTTAATCTCATGTTAGGAGCCTTAAGATGTGAACATGTGTTCAACTTGGCCTCCAAGTGTTGACTAGTCAACAATGTAACCTCCTCATTTGCATATAAATGCCTCTCCTTCCCCTCCTTGGCCATTCCAACGACCCACACACATAAAAACACACCATCATCTCATCCTTAGCTCATTTACTTCAAGTTCCATCCAAGAAATCAAGTGCAATATCCATACATAAACCCTAGTTTAGTTTTGATTCATCAAAACTACTTCAAATCCTTAGAACTTTGGTGATTTCTCTTGAGTTTGAATCCACTCAAGTCACCTCAATTTTCATCATCTCTCTTTCAAGATTACAAGAGTAGAAAGATTGCATGAAGTGAAGTGGGTTGAAGCAAGTCTATCAAAGTCCTATCCTTACATGTTAACTTCCTTTCATCTTTGAAAGCCAAAAGTTGTGAGCCAAACCCTAACTTGATTCTTGTTAAATAATCATGTTCATGTTATTTACATGTTATTCTTGCTATATTATGTCTTGTAGTTATGTCCATGATGTATAAAAATGATTAAAACAAGTTATTGTTATTGATTGTTACAACAAGTTACTAAAACAAGTAAACTAGTGACTTTCTTGGTAAGACCTGATCAAAATGGTAAAAATATGATATTTGATCATTACATATTACAGTAGAGGACTTAACAAGGAAACCGTAGCAACTTGAACCACCCAAAACGAGTATACGAGTCAAAAGTTACGCCCATTTGAAGTTACCAAAACTTTGCGGCAAACTGCCAAATACCATTCTGATCAAATTTGGGTTTTTAAAGTCCCCCTTCTGGTCCGATTCATCAAAAAGTTAAAACACGAAAGTTGTCCGAAACGCCGTTTTCGTTCAGGATCAAAGAAGCTCGAGACCTAAAAACACTTTCCGAGTGATAAAATTCTTCAAATTCTAAACAGCCCATTTTTAGGCGAAAGTCACAAGATTATGGTTATACTTTGAAAGGAACAAGAGGTCTTATGACCTATAATCAAGACCACAACCATGGCTAGAGCCAAGGTTGTGTCTCATGACCTTGAAACAAGGACCAAAGGTCATGGCTAGGCCATGACGAAATGACCATACCAACTTACATAGGCGTAAACATGAAACAAAGAGTTGACGAGAACTTGAACAAGCAATTTGAATCTACTTCATCAAAAGGAACCATGTGATATTACAAAGAGAAAATGGTCATAGAAGACTTATGAAACTACCCCTAATAACAATCTTCATGTACAAATAAACTTTCCTAAGTTTATTCAAATATCGGACATGTAACTTTTCGGATCAAAACTTATATCTATATATTTCATCAACTACTACAATAGTAGGGAGCCTCATGTGAGGAGTTCATTATGTAAGCCGTCGAGTTGAGTTGTGGATTTACGAGTTAAAGTGTCCTGGCTCCTCGAACGCTTACTAACATGACTTCTGAATTATGTCGGCCCGAACGGTAGTAAACGATATACCAAAACATACATGTTTCATGAAGCTTTCTTTCAAAGACTTACATTAAACATCATACCACATCATGGACTAAGTGCAAGACATACATATATTGGCATGTTTATGTTTCCTTAGACATTATTCCAAACCTAAGTTGCAACAATTATTCTAGGTTGCTCGTAGAAGTTCTTACGGCATATCCATCATTCTCATTATACATCATCCAACTCAAGGTGAGTTCATAGCCCCACTTTACATTACTTCATTATTTTACAAACCCTTGGGGGGAATACATGCTATTTTAACCGAGCACAATGTTTTTAAATTGTATGTTTGTCTGATTGTTTTATTATCACTAAGTACCAGCCTTGCTAAACCGAGATCCCTTATTATGAACCATTTAATCACTAGCAATAGTGAGCGCAAATATTGTAAATAGGCCTATTGGGATTGACGAATCCCATTTGTATTGACTAAGTTCAAACAAATGCACTAATATTTGAGATTTAGGTATGTTAGCAAAGTACCTACCGGGATAAATCTGCCGATCGATATTGGTACACGTTAACGTTTTGGTGTCATAAGCTTAGTGTATAATACATTTTATAGGCGTATAACAACATAGCCTACCTATTTTGCTTTCCAAACATTGGTGTGAGCCTATAACTCACACTACCAACATATTGTGTTCAAACATTAAACAAACTCTATGAATATCACTCAACCTTTGTGTTGACCTCTCAAGCATGTATTTCAGGTTCATGACGATCAAGGATGGCACGGAAGGGCACGGATACTCAAGAGGGCTATAAATTTTATTATCATTCAAAAACTCATTTATTATACATTGTAAACATGGAACCATTTGGGGCCTCATTTTGTAATCTCTGATATTCATACAATTTGAATGATAAATCTTTTAAAACGACTCAATTGGAGTTCGTTTTCTATTATTGTGACTAGTGTGCCGTCGAGTAACACCCAGTTCGAATTCCGCTGCAACCATGAATTGGGGGTGTTACAATCTCCTCGTTCCGTCACCGAATGAATCCATCCTATCGCAAATACCCTATAATGATGTGCGTGAACCGGCCTATGTGCATAGTGGTAACTCCAAAGAAGATCAAAATAGAATTATCTTAATATTTGAGAAAATTGTTCGCCGCGCCATCATAATTTTGTAAACTAATGCCTATCTATTCTAAAACATTGTTCAAGATGTGATTGCTAAACTCAAATCTGATAACGAAAACAAAATGAGCATAACGGGAAGTCCTGTAGAACACCCAAAGTTGGATAGGGTCATTATCGTTGATCGACACAAGTACTCTTGCCATTAAGTTTAGAAATTCCCACATATCTCTTATTCGCAGAAAGGGGGCCTTATAGGGCAATTAGATGGTAACATGTAGACTACTATAGTTAAATTGACCTTTGTTTCACTTAATCAAGCAAATTTTCACATGAAATACCACTTAGGAATTTCACAACTATAAATGAAAGGGAGGTGATTTATACACTCTCAAAAATGATTGGTACATTCAAAATGTGAGTGTGTTGACATTTATACCCTTACAGAATAATAACAAGTCTAAACAATGTGAGGGTATAAATGTCAACACATTCAAAATTTGAGTCTGCCAATTATTTTTTAGAGTGTGAAAATCACTTTCTTAAATGGAAGAAGACAGGCGGACAGCTTCACGTTGATAAATGAACTTGCATTAGCATTGAAATGCTATCTTTCATATTTCACTTCCACTAAAGTGTAAATATCTAAACATATTTATACAAGTAAAAAGATTGAACGCTTATAAACTCATTCTTATGCATCGGGCTAAGCATAACAGACATTTTATATTTTTAGTCCAAAATCATTATCTAAAAATAACAAATAAATAAAAACTTATAGATATAGATCATGAATCGAGAAACCGGTCTCATGACGAAACATATTTCGGTTCAGTTCTCGGTTCATCATTTTTCTTGTATTCGATCCTTGGTCCAGTCCGATATGATTCGTTCTTCGTCCTTGGTCCGGCCCGGTCCGATATTTTTGGGCTATCGGTTTTCTGTCCAGTATTATTTTTGAACCGTGACAAGCCCTATTTATGCATTAACTAAGAGCATCTTGAGAGAAAAAGTTAAAAATAGGTTGAAAAAGACTTTAAAAATTTTATGCATCAGAGTAAAAGCTCAAGAATGATTTATTTGTTTAATACGTTGTGTGATTTTGGTTGTGTGTAT